>JAEAOA010001941.1:0-271685 GCA_016746295.1 Potamilus streckersoni
TATTAACAATCAAATGACTAGACAATCAGACTTCAACATAACAAAACAATGCTCCACATTATGGCAGGAATATAACAAAATACACAAACTGATTAAATTGGATGTGTTGTAGTGATGGTAAATCGGTTTTCATAACTTCCACGCAAAACATCTTACAAATATCTAGCTGACTTTGAACTACTAAACGAATCTAATCCACATAGTATTTGGATTGACTATACAATTATGTTAATGGGTATGACCCAAATAACCTGTACTGTAACCTCTGCATATTCTAATCAGAACTCAATACATTTAACTCTTGATCATTTCAGCTACAACTCAGTTGTAAATTTATTTCCATTAAGTGGAGATTGAAAATTACTGGGTTTTCCAAACTTTCGTGCATAGTTGCAAAATTCAAGGGCATTTTATGGTTAGAAAAATAACACTTTCTCCTGACTTTGCCCCCCCCCATTTTTACGATAGTGTGGGAACCCTGTTAACTAGATAATCAGAGTTACTGTGCAGAACTGAAATTAGCAAATTATGCAAAAACATTTCTAACCTTTAAACAAAAAAGCTTGTTAAAAAAAAAACTTTTTAAAGCGTTTAATCCTGATCCATTTCATAGAGCACCAAACGAAAGCAGACACCCAGCATCTGCATGTTGATAATTCAAGCTATTTGCACATATTTAAATCAGGAAAGAATTTTTACACTTTACAGTTTAATGGAAACTCCCTGTCTACATAGATGCACATAATATTGCCAAGTAATGTGCAGTGTAATTATCACATTTGAGTTTTATGCAGCTTAACCCATGGACATGGCATAAGATAAAAATTCTTACTCGAAAGGCACATGAAATCACTGGCTGCATAAATACAGAATAGCTGATGAACTTTCATCACATTTTGATGAATACTTCAGTGCAAAGTAATACTCTTTCAAAGGAAATAACTATTTCATCTTCTTGTTATACCACTTTTCATGAACACATATGATCACAAGATGTTATAGTTACACGTCTTTAACTCAGGCTACCAAGATGGTACACAAAAAGAATACTAAGAAGAACGAAGGCACATTTGCATCACTAGTTTGATGTATAGAGCTTCAAGAACATGTGGAAAAAATGGATCTTAAGTTATCTTTTAAAACAATGAAAATAAAGTAATAATGAAGTGCTGAAAATAGAAAAAGGGGATAATTACACCTCAAGTTTTATTAATGTTTAAAGTTGCAAAAAAATATACTAAATGGTTTTCAATTTATACTAATGAAATGTACGATAAGTAAATTGATATAACAGCTATTATAACACTGTTGCTATTTTGCAATACATCATGCTATTTAACCAAATTTATAATCATTAGATGATACGAAGTAGAAAAGTATAAACCTGAAAAAAAATATTTGTTAAACTTACACTGCTGAAAATACAAGAAATATTTATTTAATAGTGACATCACAAGTTGACAAATGAGCGAGGCAGAAATGCACCATTGATCATGTTAAGTATGTGATGTCGAGTTTTCATGCACAATAACAGTATATCCATGTCGAAAATACAAGTCAAATATATTCTTCATCGCATTAGCTACAATCAATTCAGTCCGAGATACAAGAAGAATTACTGTAAAACACATCTTGTATACTATATGATAACTGGTATAGCAGCCAAATAATTGAATTGTTCTGCTTTTCGTTTGTTTTTTTACTCCACATGATGAGATGCTTTAGTCACATTAATATTCAATTACGTGTCTCAAATAAGTAAACCAAAAATCAAACTTGTACCCGACAATTAGGTGCTGGCTACCCCAGTTACGACTAAGTAATACCTGAGTAAAGGGATTCCAAATGTCCCTAACGCTCTCGAGAACCTTCAAATGCTGCCTGAGTTACATTATGAAGAAACAAATGGCAGTTAGAGACCTAAGACAGACCTTAAAAATAACCACAAACTAAACGAACAGTCAGCAATTTGTACGTGTACATATCTCATCTCATGCATCTCTATTACATGATGGAGTGTGATGTATAGACCAAACAATATGCATAACTGTTCTCAAAGCAGTTCAGATACAAGCACATCTTTTGATGATGAATAAGATGTGCACCAAGTTTCACAGCAACCCAATAAAACCTGTACATATAGTTTGCATTCACTAAAACATGTCATACACTATATTGATCTTGAAGTCTAACAAAGGTCACTGATTTGCATAAAAACACGATAGAGAATGAATATTCATCTATGAACATTTTTTGACAGTGACCATAATATGTACAAGTTTGTAACATAATCATATACTTGCAGACAAACAGCTAATGAGATATTGTCACACAGTGCTAGCAGACAACAAAAATATCAAACATTACTGGAGCAAAGTCACTTGTTGACATGCTAATGTTAAGATCATCGAAAGTCTCTCAAAGAGACATGCTGCAATGGCAGAATTTTTTGGGGTAATTCTAATATCAGCCCATTTATTGCGTCAGCTGTCTCCATACTGTTGCTAAATTCAATTTTACTTAGACATACATTTTACCCAGGGAATATTTTTAAAATATCTGCTTTGTTTTCAGAGTTAATATTAAATTTATAATAAAAATCGAAAAGGCATACTCATACTCAAGAACCCTACATTAGAATTGCTTCCACTGGGTTCCAGGTATGCTGTGCAGAAACAGCACTAATGACTGACTTATTG
The DNA here is from genome assembly GCA_016746295.1 of Potamilus streckersoni. Classification (NCBI taxonomy): domain Eukaryota; kingdom Metazoa; phylum Mollusca; class Bivalvia; order Unionida; family Unionidae; genus Potamilus; species Potamilus streckersoni. Next base: position 2,700 of record JAEAOA010001941.1, read on the forward strand.
AAATGATATCGGATATTGATAACAATGTGCAACATACCAAATTTGGTGATCTAAATATTTTCTGATATGTCCAAGTTTAAATATTCAAACGAAAACCTGTTGGTGAAGTACAAAATTCTTTGATCAATAAACTTGATGTGCATAAATCTCAAGATATAAATCAATCCTGGTTCAATCCTTTAATTAAGCACCAACAAGAAAACACAAGTGTTACTAAAACAAAATTTTAAACAAGATCAGCTATTTTGGAAAAGCAGAGATAAAACGAATTTCTAAGTGGCAGCATAACAACCCTATTTCAGTTCCATGGGAACCATTTTCGTCTCAAATCAAAAAGATATAACAAGAAGTATTTCAGTGAGGAAAGGAGACCCATGTTAATCTGGGAATTCGTTAATGAGGAATGTGACAAGTTGGCGGCGTGCAAATAAAAACACTCCAACCTCTTTCACTACGGTTCGTTGCTAGGGAATGACCTCCGCGGTGTGATTTACCCAGTGTGGATAGATAGAAAGAAGAATGCAGATCACTGAACAAGTATATTGAAAAAAATAAATACGACCAGCCCCCTTTCAATAACCAAATATACAATTTAATCAGTTTATCAACAGAATTTAAAATGAAAAGAAATCAATGACTTAGTTACAAAAGAAGGAAAAATGGTACTAACATGTACTCAAAAAAAAGACAATACAAATTTCTTTAAATGTAAAATTACTTTCAACGTTAAATTGCTATCCTCATTGCCAATGAGATGTGACCTTTGAGTGCAACGATGAGAGACTTCATCACCTAATTTATGCAGATATCAAGACTTCCGTTCGTCCCTGCTCTGTCGATCTTTGTCTAGCCTGTTCGTCTTGGACTCTTGTCCGTCGAACTCTGACTTAACAATCGTCTCTGGACTTAGATTTCTGCGTAGAACTTGTTCTCGTCATGTGATTGTTCAGGGATTTCTCATGTGAATCCAGGAAAACTGTTTCCTTCAATAAATAAAATTTCTCGCAATAGACAATAGGTCACATCTCAGGTATATCTGTATTTTTACATTAATTCGGCTCAGAACAAAAGGCATAAATTCTGCCGCAGTAACTTCTGTTAGCTAACTGTTATGTTTACATAAACAGTCGATGCTTGTCCTGACCTTAATTCGGGTCACGCTAGGGATGCTCAATTAAGTTCAACTCAGCCGTATGAACCCGTATGTAACACCTCTCGACTTCTTACTCTGTTAAGTTACATATGGCTTAGACCTCCAGATCTAAATAATCTAAAATAGTTTACTCGACCAATCAAATATTACAAACTAGCATATAGATATACACTTAATTGATCAATTAAATATTACAAACTAGTACATGATATACATGTAACGTTAGGTCATACTCATTCTAAACAGAGTTAATACATAAACTATGAACATTACCCATCATTCCTTAGGCTTAATTCATTTAAATTCCTAATCACTCCTATGTATTCAAGATTCAATTACATGCAATCTTTTCAACTAATCTAATGAAATTTTAATTACATTCAATCTTGCCGATTCTCCAAATGAATTGATAATTAGAAAATCAAAGAATAAAATGCCATGACTAGCATTTCACTAAAATCCTGCAAAATGAAACCGTACATACATATGTCATGTCAAGAATACATTTGCAATAGATGAACAAATGAAATAACATATTAAAATCGGGAAACTAAGATTGCGTACCTTTTGCCGTTTCTTTTATTCGTTTCCACGAATCTCACGTTTAGTCTGTCTCTAAATGAGAACTATCTGGCCCCTTACTCTATAATGAAGACGTACTTTTTACGAATTCAAAATGTAGAGTTTGCCTATTTGCTGAGACTAAACTCTCGCTTCACTGCCAAATCACGAAATAACGTCTCACACGATCCCGGAATCATTTAACATCCCTTGCGAATGATTAAAGATTGCTGAATTTCCCTAAAATAAAACATTTAATTTCTTACAGTGTTACGCCCATAAATCCATATTAACCAATCGGAATAGACTGTTTCCTAAACCTGTTCGTAGAAATTTTGGATTGACAAGAAAACTAAACAACTAATCATGTCGTAATTAATCATTTACTTTGAACAATCATCTATAACCATCTGCCGCCTTTACCCTGTTGATTTTGGGGAAAGGTCTTATGTCATTCTCTTGTACCATAGCATCTGACTCGGTCATGTTACGTCGGCTAGAACGAATTCCCTTTTGACGTTCAGAGATGAAATGAAAATAATCATCTATCTCTAGCCCTTTCTACTTTAATTAAGTTGACTTTGATACAATTTCTTTTAAACAACTTCTAAGAATTTTCAAAATTCGACAAATCACATAGGTCCCCCTTTAAGAGTAAAATCTGGGATTTTGCTCACCGAATTTTGAAGTTACAGTTTAATTTAATGTATACATGTTCTGAAGTGACCCATTCACCTCAGAATCAAGTAATCGGCTCATGCAATCTGCCCCCACATTTGAGTTTCCACGAATGTAACGTAGCTGGACTTGATATTGTTGTAGAAACAATGACCACCTCATTAAACGCCCATTAGTCAATTTAGCCTGTGCAAGATACGCTAAAGGTTGATGATCGGTTTCTAGAATAAACTTTCGCCCATATAGATAGCGCTGAAATTTAATGATCCCAAAAACAATCGCTAGGCATTCCTTCTCAGTGACTGAATATTTACGCTCAGCGGTATTAAGTTTCCTACTCGCGTATGCCACAAGAAATAGGTCCCCATCATGTTCCTGCAGTAAAACTGCACCAAGACCTCTGTCAGAAGCGTCTGTACGTAACACAAAGTCCTCTGTCACGTCTGTAGCTTAACAATGGCGTCTGACGTCAGTCTATCTTTCATCTTTCCCTCAAATAGCTTCATACTAAACTCCTCCAAATCCTTCACACCTGGTTTCTCCGACAGAATGCCTTCGTAATCGTGAAGTATCTCCTCCACCTCGCCACGTTGGTCCGACGTTAACATTACGTCACGGACGACGTCTACGTAAATTTCCTTCCCCGTCAACAGACAATTAGGAAGTACTTCCGCCACTCCTCCATTGTCGTAGAGTTCTTCCGTCACAACTGTAGCAACCATGAACTCAGTAGGTGACTCTCTTTCTCGATAGCGTTTAAGTAGGTTAACGTGGTACAGCTTCTCTTTATCGCCCACCCTGATGCAATAATTCTGTCCACCCTTCTTCTCCGTTACAACGAACGGTCCTCTCCAAGGCACTTGGAGTTTATTATGTTCTAATGGCAACAACAACAACACCTTGTCGCCTACCACAAACTTACGTTCTTTCGCCTTGTTGTTGTCGTACTTGGCCTGACGTCCCCTTGCATCACAGAGATTTTTCTTGGCCAAGTTACAAACTTCCTCCAGTTTATTACGGAGGTCAACAACGTACTGATATGTTGGTCTTACCTCTTCGGATGCTTTCTCATCCGTCCACAACTGCTTCAATACAGCCATGGGTCCTCTCACTGTCCTCCCATAAACTAGCTCGAACGGCGAAAATCCAAGACTAGCTTGGGTTATATCGCGGTACGCAAAAAGTATCGCGAGAAGGTATCGATCCCAATCCCTTGGTCGATTTTTGCATAACTTTTCTAGAGCTTGTTTCAATGTCCCATTGAAACGCTCCACAAGACCGTTACACTGTGGGTGATAAGGGGTAGTAGTCAGGTGCCTGATAGAAAGTAACCTGTTTGCTTCCTCCATCACCTGGCTAACAAACTGCGTCCCTTGGTCAGTTAATATTTTGTCTGGTACACAAATTCTAGACCAGACCCTTAACAACGCTTCAGCTACGGTAACTGAATCGATGTTATTTAAAGCAACATCCTCCGGGTATCGGGTAGCATAATCGACAATCATTAGCACATAACGATTGCCACTTTCCGCTGACGGCTTTATCGGACCTATCAAATCCATAGCCACCCGTGAGAAAGGTTCATCAATCAGAGGGGTAGTTCCTAGCGGCACTGGGCGATGTGAGGTCTTAGGTGCCACTCGCTGACACTTGTCACACGACAGACAAAACCTCCTTACATCACCATACACACCTGGCCAATAGAACTCCCTAATTTATTTCGCGTCTTAGCCACACCCATGTGACTACCTAGTATACCTTCATGTGTAAGTCTAAGTACTTCATCCCGCTTAGACCGTGGTACAATTACCTGCTTATACCTCTCGGTCCCCTTTCAAGCGTACCAGTATAAGATACCTCGCTTCAGTTGGAACTCTACCTCACCGTCGGGTAAGTTCCGCACTGACTTGTCCTTTGCTTACCCGCGTATCTTATTAAGGGTAGAATCTTCCTGTTGAAGTCTCCTTAATTCGCCAGGTAGCAAATTATCCATGGGCGAAGTCGAGGGTTTCAACGGTTTCGGCCCTGACCTTCGTCTCATAGACCTAGTCTCCACAGACCCCACGTGTACAGGTGTACACGTCATAGGATTATGTTGTGGCAACACATATCTACATCCTAAAATAACATCATGCGACAACCCTGAGAATCACGCTGCTTGAATTCGTCCTTTCACATAGGGCGAATCACGATTGATATAAACAACTGGAAGGGAATCTCTACTCTTATTTGCAAATTGTACCTCTACAATCTCACCTGTATAATCAGCAGGTTTAACAAACTTGCTGTCCACCAAAGCTGGATAACTACAGCCGGTGTCGTACAACACAGTAACCTCTACGCCATTTACAGTAGCTGTTGCTGTATTGGACCACTCCAATAGATTACTCTGTTTTCTAGTATCTGGGGTTACTACATTTACAGTGGGACGGTATCTTCTACAGTTTTTAAGAATATGGCCGGGTTTGTTGCAGCCATAACACACAACTTCCTCTTTCTTACCAGAGGTTATCTTGTCCATCCCCTGGGACTTACCTGAGCCCCGGGACTGATCACGGCTGGGATTGTCAGCCCCTGGCTTCCCACCAATATTTCATTATTAATTTCTACTGTCAATTGTTTGCCGTCTATCGTTAGATAGTTGATCATTGTAACTATCTGTCACTAAAAATTTCAAACATTATTTCTTAAGTTTAGATAAAATTTCAGTTGGAAAAGATGTCAAGTATACATCTATCATCGTAACAATAACCAGGTGCAAGTATATCTACACCATTTTCGCAATAACGTTTGTCATCAAAATTGCTTAATGCACGTTTGAAAATGACATCGATTTCTAGTTTATGATGATTCGCCCGAATAGCCATTGCTCTTATAAAGCTAACACCGTCATCAAGCGAGTACTTATAATAATTAAATTTCATAAACTTTTTAATAAAATCGCTAGGCAGACCATTTGCATTTTTCGTTCTTTTGTTATTGTCTAGCAATACGGCATAAATTTTGCTGTGTAATCCAATAAAATATTGGATAATACTCGAGTTCATTTCATCTTTGAACTTACCAATAATCTTTTTATTTACGTCGTCAAGAACTTTACTATCACGAGGTTAATCGGTAAGATCAAAACAGATATCGACATGTCCTGTTAAACGTTTTCACACTCGATTTGATATACGAGCGAGTCGGTATCAGTAAACAATAATCTAATGTCCGGGTATCGATTTTAACAAAATTTTAATGAAAGTGGTAATTCAGCCACTTCGATAAATGTAACACGGAAGCTCCGAATTTTAGATTTGTTTTTCCTTCTTTGCATTGCGACTAGATTTTCATTAAATATTTTCAAGCTAACTAAATCAACGTCTGAGACAAGTTTGTTTCTGTGATGGATATATTTCAACAGTTCGATATTTAAGCGTTTTCTAGTATTCTCCAACTTCTTACCAAAAATGAAATTGTTCATTAGTTTAAAGATGTTTTTCTCAAAATCGGTTTTAGCCACATCTCTTTTCGGAGTGTTTGAGTTAAAATAACCTTTCATCCAAGGCAACTGATTAAATTTTAGTACACGATGAACTTGTATCAACACAAGACCAGCATCGACTGCTTGTTTTAAAATTTTGTAATGCAAAGCATCATCTTTTCTTATCGAGTAAATTTGGTACGTTTTTTGACCATAGAATTTTGTTTTGGTGCTGCCGATGCTTGTTCTTCAGATAATAAACTATTATTTAATATTTAAGATTCTGCACAGAACGGATAATAGTTATGTAGATTGTGTAGCGAATTGGATAATCAAAATCAACTGCTTGAGAAGCCAGACAGCTGGATTGTTAACACAATAATCAGTACAACAAACTATCTTTTACGCTACCCCCCCCCCCCGTACATGATTTTGAGTTTTCCTTGTATTCGATTGGTCAGGATTATTTTCTATGCCACGCACAGTTTCAAGTAAGCATTCGAAATCAGCGTATATGAAAGGAAGTTTTAGTTTATGATTGTGATGGACAAACTGTAACACTTTTTTCAGATGTAATCGTTATTCGTTGTACGTCACTACAGTACTGAAAATTCTTTGTAACTTTTCATTGTCATTACAAACATGCATGCAGCGATAAAAGAACATTTTATTGTTACGTTGATAGTACTGTCTGCCAACTAATCTATTAAAGTTTTTGATCAAAACGTTATGACTTTGATAAAGCATGAAGTTTATGGTAGATTGTGAAGCTTTTTTTCTGAAATCTACTTAGAATAGGTGTTTCCTTTTTGATATAGTCCGAAACGTTAATCGAAACAATATTTTGCTTTTCAAACTTTGGTATTTGATATTCTGCCACTGGAATGTCAATATCTTTAACATTTAATCTTGGCACATGACTAATATACTTCCCAACACGATCCGAATTTTTTTCTGCTGGAAATAACGCATATAGAACAAACCATTGGAAACATCTGTTATCAACGTTTTTTTTTTCGTTTATACATTTTTTATTTTTTTATTATTTTGTGGCAGGTCAATATACAAACCACCGCGTAATCCTTCAAAATTACTCGCAATCGTATCATAAGCATGAGAAGTTTCCTTACCAAACTGTAAAATAAACTTTAAAAAATTAGAATCTCCGAAGTTTTTACTCCGAGACATCTGGCGGACAAACGTTATACAATAATATCTGCATGCAGAAGTTCCAACAGGTTGAAGTTGATTTGAAAAAGAATACATTTTTATATTTTGTGTTTATATATTTTTATTGCGTTGCTTGGAGGAAGTCCGAACGATTCAATATAATTATTATCATAAAGACCTACTCAATGCGTGCCGGATCCGTCATCGAAATCTTGTATATGTATCACACATAAACCTACAGGTGAAACACCTTTGATATTGAATTCATCTTTAGAATAAACTCTGCGAAATCCAGGAACTGCTTTTAACTTATCAATGATATCAAAATTACTTAGCGGGGTGATCGCGTTCCCTGTAATGTTAGACCACGTCCTATTCCTAGAAGATTTGGCAGTAGACTTCCAGCTAGTCCCGCTAAAAGTGGAGCTAACAGAATAATTAATCATTTGGTTCTTTTTTTGGACGTTCTATTGTTTTAATTTTTTTATGATTTTGTTCACATTGTGGTAGTATATATATATATATATATATATATATATATATATATATATATATATATATATATATATATATATATATATGGTTATTTTTTACTTATTTAAGGGGCCCCGAGTGGCCGAGTGGTCAAAGCGCTGTCCGTTACGGATCACTGCCATCTCACCTCTGTCTGCGTGGGTTCGAGTCTAGGATTCGGCGAATGTGGATATGTGAGAAAGCTTGCCAGTAGCTTCTCGTGGGTCAGTGGTTCTTTCCGGTGATTTCCGGTTTCTTCCTCCACCATTAATACTGGCCGCCATGAATAGCCTATCGTGTGCTGAAAATGGCGTTAAGCACAACAACAACAACATTTTTTACTTATTTAAATATTATCGTTAAAACATAAAACTCAAAATAACTAATATCTCAATAAATTATATGGCTTACCAGTACATGGAAGTCGTATAAATCATAAAGGAAGAATCTAGCAAAGACATAAGAAAAAACCACAACCAATGAGAAGCTTCCAGGAACCTTTCTCACTTTAAAATATCTTTCTCACTTTAAGATATCTATTTTCCATTATATCAAATACCTATCCATTCCTCCATTATTTCTTTATGCAAAACTATCATGGACTTAAATCTGCTGCAAACATCAACGTCAATTCATGCTATCACTGGATGATCAATAATCTAGCATCTGTAGTTAACTGTTTAAAGACACAATTCTTTTTTTGTATCAACTTACTTCTGCTCATTTACCATAGCTTGGGAGTGTGCACTGTATCTGTTGTAATTCCAGATATGTGTTCTTTCCAATTCTTTTATGAAACGGATCCCATGTGACTTTTTTCACACCAAAGCACATCAACTTTTCTCAGATGTGAGCTTTCATGATGCTAATATTTACATGGAATTATTAGCTTAGATAGAATACTGATCCTTTAAGAATTACATTTATCACACAAATAAGCTGAAAATGAAAACTAAACCTTTAATGTTTATTCTACATTATGTATTATCATGTTATGGCTAAATATATACTCTACAAAACCTCTCAATATCAACAGTATATAAAAACATGTGGCGCTTCTTAGTACCAAACATTTTTATAAAACACTTCAGATTTCATTGGTTAATGTTCAGTATGTATTTTCATGCCAACCCTGCTTAAATAATTTTTACAAACTTAACATTTCCATGGTCAGTCTTCAATATTCATCTTCCTGTGGTTCTCCAAAGCAGTGTGTTTGGTACTAAAATGTGATCACCAACTTCACATCTCAAATGCCTCTTTCAACTCTCTCTCTCTCTCTCTCTCTCTCTCTCTCTCTCTCTCTCTCTCTCTCTCTCTCTCTCTCTCTCTCTCGACCTTCAATCAAGCACTTTTTTAACCTTTGATTTGTGTTTTGTATATCTCCAGCATTATTTCTCATGTGTTTCATCAATTTTCACCTTTTTCTAAAAATTTCATTGTAAATTTGACATCAGAATGGTTTAACTCCAGTATGTATCCTCAAGTGGACCTTCAAATTATTACTAAATCTAAACAGTTTATCACAAACATCACATTTGAATGGTTTATCTCCAGTATGTATCCTAAAGTGGCGCTTCAAATCACTGCTAGCTACAAACATTTTATCACAAATTTCACATTTGAATGGTTTATCTCCAGTATGTATCCCCATGTGGGCTTTTAACAGCTTACTCAGTCTAAAGATTTTATCACAAATTTCACATTTGAATGGTTTATCCCCAGTATGTATTCTCATGTGGTACACCAAACTACTATTCTGCCCAAACATTTTACCACAAACTTCACATTTGAATGGTTTATCTCCAGTATGTGTAATCATGTGGCGCTTCAAATGACTAGTCTGTCTAAACGTTTTATCACAAAATTTACATTTCTCTGGTTTATCTCCGGTATGAACCCTCATGTGGATATTCAAATAACTATGTCTAAACATTTTATCACAAACTTCACATTTGAATGGTTTATCTCCAGTATGTATCCTCATATGGGTCTTCAACTGACTACTCTGTGTAAACATGTTATTGCAAAGTTTACATTTGAATGGTTTATCTCCGGTATGTATCCTCATGTGAGTCTTCAAATTACAACTCCGTCCAAACATTTTGTCACAATTTTTACATCTAAATGTTTTATCTGCAGCATGTATTTTCGTGTTACTCCTCACACGGGAACACCGCCCAAACATTTTATCACAAATTTCACCTTTAAATCGGCCCATCTAAAACTTCGTTCAATGTTGGATAAATGGATCTTAGTGTCGATCTCAGTAAAAGTCTTCCTTATAAACTGTGTAGGTCATAAGGCTTTTGATTTCTTTTACTGATAATTCAAGAACAACAACTTTAATTTTACGCATGCGCACTTTCAAACTGTATCGGTTGATATTGATTACCGCTGCACGTATTAGCTGATGTCCAACTCTTTAAAAATTTGGTCCAAATTTACAATAAATTGTTTTCCGTTGAGCAGTATATTCCATCATTCCAGAGACAGTCGCCTTATTATATGGTGGAAACCTGTAGTTAAAGTCTCACCGTAAAGTTTGTTTTGGGCAAATTTTCATCCAACGTTGACCTATTGCAGAAAAATGATTATATTACATTAAAGATTCGAATAAAAACTTAAAATGATTTTTGTTGAAAGCATGTTGAAAGATCCGACTATTGTATTGCCGTTAATTCCTTATGGCTTTTATACTGAACTTATACTGCCACCAACCCCTCTTTTTTACATTCATTTTTTGGACAGAAAAGAGCTATTTTTGGAGAAGGCGGCTAAAAGAATCAGTATACACATTATTAATCTTTAAAGATTCATAGTTCTATAACAAATTAACAAACCTTTATCACCCATCAACCATGTAGAATTTTAGAAATTTACCTCTGTAGCAGACATATAAATACGTAAGCTAAGTCGGCTGCTCATCTGCAAACCAAGTTACGCATTTGATACCCAAGTATAATCTGTGACAGGTAGACACCGACAAATTAACCCATTGTCAAGGTTATCGCAATGTAAATGTAAAACACATTACATATTTAGATTGTGTGTGAATTTATAAAATGCTAGGGTTGGGATAATTAGGCTCGTGAATTCTACCTTAAAAATTAGGGAAGTGGGAGTTAAAATACGAAACTATCCAGTGAGACCTTAAGAGCCATCAATATTTGTCCTTTTCTGCATGTAGCTATTAATATCGATTGACACGGAGACGGCAAATAACTCTAGGGGTGAGAAAAAATCCATTGAGATATTCTGGATAAAGTTTCGAAAGCCAGATGTATTGAAAAAAAATCAGATAATGGACGACATGGACCTGTACGAGAAAGAGAAAAGAAAATGGTGTAAAGATTTAAGAAAGGGAAGCACAAACATTTTCGGCTAAGGTTCAGATTACATTTTCTAAAACCACTCGGAGGCCACAAACACTAATTTCTTTAATATAAGTTCTGTTAACGGGGCAGATTTCTGTGTTATTTTAATTTCTCCTGAGGGCCGAACAGAACACATTCGCGGACCCAATCGATCTTACCCGCATGTCATGGGTTGCACATCTGACTTCAAATCATGATCAGAGGTCACATATCTCGACATTCTGAACTATTTAGTATTTATGCAGAGTGCGTACACTTTTGAAGAATTTAAAGTCTAATAAGTCTTTGGAAATGTATAATTAATTTGATTGTGGCTGGGTTTTACACACTGGACAAGTCAATATCAAAGATGTGTGTGTGTGCGTGTGTGTGTGTGTGTGTGTGTCTGTGTTTGTGTGTAGAAGCGGCGAAACGGGGACACTGGGTCACACATCAAAACGGGTTTATTCAAGTTTTACAATGTCGAAGTAAATGAAATGTCAAAGCCTTTTTAATGATAGTCCCATTTCTCTCCTCCAATGAACCGCATTAGAGTTAAATCGGATAAGTTGAGCTTGAACCAATAGGTAATAAAAATAACTTGTGTAAGTATTTTTACATGGCACCAGCCATGCCGCTGCAAATACAAAGTTCATGCTCATCTCTCTCTCTCTCTCTCTCTCTCTCTCTCTCTCTCTCTCTCTCTCTCTCTCTCTCTCTCTCTCTCTCTCTCTCTCTCTCTCTCTCTCTCTCTCGGTGTGAACAAACGTTTTGAAAAATGGAGAAGCTGTATATATGCAGATTTCCATCATAAATCATCATTAACCCTTTTGATTGAATTGTTGGGATCATTGCATATTTGTTGCATTAGATCGCTATGTCATTGCAACAATTCAAGTAATCCTCATCTTCTCGATCTTGGTCTTCTGTCTAGAGAAAATAATGTGAAATTTCAAAAGTTAATATTATGAACAAAATGGAAACTTAAGTATTTAGGGGAAAATCTTAGGCCACATATTTACCTCTGTAGAAGACATGTAAATACGTAAGCTAATTCATTCGGCTGCTGATTTGCAAATACAAAGTTCATGCTCATCTCTCTCTCTCTCTCTCTCTCTCTCTCTCTCTCTCTCTCTCTCTCTCTCTCTCTCTCTCTCTCTCTCTGCTTCGTTACTTCTGTATGTCGTTCCATTGTACAATTTACCAGTCTCTATCATGAATACTGCACCACCAATGCACACATTTAGATTTTATTAAGGGAATATATCACTCTAGGGACACTTATGCGACTGTGGCCTGAGCTCAGTAAAACTATACCATGCCATAATGCAAAATAAACTTTTGGTTTGTTACATATCGAGATTTTGTCATGCACTTTTTTCAAATGAAGAGAATTGCACTATAGCAGCGAATTGTTGTACACCAAGGTTAAAAATGTTAATTGGTGGGACATTTTAAATTCTATACCGCAGTCTTGCCAATACAATTATTTTAAATAAGATTCGCATGGATATCTTTATTTCAATTTAGGAAATGGGATACATTTTTTGTATTTTCACACAACACTGACAATTTAAATTCTTCACACTCCTTATTGATATAAATTGTTAAAGGAAATCCGTTTTGATGGTAAAAATCATATGTCCCCGTTTTATAGGCTTTACAAGAATGTGTGTGTGTGCGATTTAGATTTTTAATTTTTAAAGTAGCCTTAACAATTTTTCAATTATACAACAACGATGTCTGCAGTGTTTTTGCAGTCTATAGTGATGCCTAGCACTGGGGCATTATGCCGCAGACAAGTGGCATGATGTCCCACACAGTTACATTATCTTGACACAAGGCCGACAAGACCTAACACTAACATGTTAATGCTGAGCGCGAAGCGAGGCCACTGTTAGCACCATTAATACAATCTTTGGTATGACTCAACCGGCGTTTAAACTCGTGACCTCCCAAATCGGCGGTTGACGAGCTAACCACTAGGCCAATCGGAGCGGTCTCTTGTGGCAGGAAAGGTGAAACACTCACAGAGGACAAATAACTCCCGTTTACAACCGTAGGCAATTTGCGAAATGAATCGAACAATTGTTTCTGGTAATGGCATATCTATGACAGGTGTAATTGAAATCTCTCTCACATCGGGATACTTCTGTATGTAGCGGACGCTGATGTTAAACTACGAAATTCTAAGGCAGTAACAGAAGGATTATTTTTCTGGTTGCCTTCGACTGTCCAAAAGATCAGTACTTGCGAACGCTAAAAAGTGAAAAGCAACGTAATATTGTTTGTTGTCCCAATAGTAAAACGTCTTTTAAACAATCTACTTGGCATGAACTTGAGAGATTAATAACTGCAGATATGTTTTAATTTAAACATCTTCGATCTTTTAAGCACTACATTTCTATCCATAAACCACTTTCATTCCTAACAAAATAATTCTAAATAAAGTATAAGGAAATACTTATACTAACAAAGTAAACAATCAGTTAGCTACGTTTTTGCACATAATTAGACGATGATATTCAGTAACAATTCTACAAAATGACCGCAAACCTATTTGAAAGGACGATTGCTTAGTTCTCATCTTTGAATTTAAATTTGGCTTTACTTTACACACAGATATTCTCGTTTGTCTTCAGGATCTTTAACGCCATCCAGGAGATTGACTTCACTTCAGCTCGAACAAAGAAAAGCTAATAGACAAAGCAGACTCTAAGACTCATGCGATGCCTTTGAAAAAGAAGAAGAAAGAACACAAATACTAATTTATCGCATTTACCTTAATAGGAGAAAGTAACTTTGGATTTATGAAGAGGACAAATAGGAATAAATTAACAATTGCCATTGTTGTTATTCTTTACATGTATTGGTCTCAGAAATGAATAAATTAACAATAGTCATTGATGTTATGGTTTACCCGTACTGGATTCAGAAATAAATAAATTAACTATTGCCATTGCTGTTATAGTTTACCTGTATTGGTCTCAGAAATGAATAAATTAACATTTGCCATTGCTGTTATGGTTTACCTGTATTGGTCTCAGAAATGAATAAATTAACAATTGATATTGCTGTTAAGGTTTACATGTAGTAGTCTCATTAATGAATAAATTAACAATAGTCATTGATGTTATGGTTTACCCGTACTGGATTCAGAAATGAATAAATTAACAATTGCCATTGCTGTTATGGTTTATCTGTATTGGTCTCAGAAATGAATAAATTATTAATTGCCATTGCTGTTATGGTTTACCTGTATTGGTCTCAGAAATGAATAAATTAACATTTACCATTGCTGTTATGGTTTACCTGTATTGGTCTCAGAAATGAATAAATTAACAATTGATATTGCTGTTAAGGTTTACATGTAGTAGTCTCATTAATGAATAAATTAACAATAGTCATTGATGTTATGGTTTACCCGTACTGGATTCAGAAATGAATAAATTAACAATTGCCATTGCTGTTATGGTTTACCTGTATTGGTCTCAGAAATGAATAAATTAACATTTGCCATTGCTGTTATGATTTACCTGTATAGGTCTCAGAAATGAATAAATTAACAATTGTCACTGCTGTTATGGTTTATCTGTATTGGTCTAAGAGAGGAAAAAAATAAAAGTTGCCATTGCTGTTATGGTTTACCTGTATTGATCTCAGAAATAAATAAACACTTGCAATTGCTGTTATGGTATACCTGTATTAGTCTCAGATATGAATAAATTAACAATTGCCATTGCTGTTATGATTTACCTGTATTAGTCTCAGAAATGAATCAATTAACACTTGCCATTGCTCTTATTGTTTACCTGTATTGGTCACAGAAATGAATAAATTAACACTTGCTATTGCTGTTATGGTTTACCTGTATTGGTCTCAGAAATGAATAAATTAACAATCGATATTGATGTTAAGGTTTACATATAGTAGTCTCATTAATGAATAAATTAACAATAGTCATTGATGTTATGGTTTACCCGTACTGGATTCAGAAATGAATAAATTAACAATTGCCATTGCTGTTATGGTTTACCTGTATTGGTCTCAGAAATGAATAAATTAACATTTGCCATTGCTGTTATGATTTACCTGTATAGGTCTCAGAAATGAATAAATTAACAATTGTCATTGGTCATATGGTCTTATTGGTCTCAGACATGAATCAATTAAGACTTGCCGTTGCTTTTATGGTTTACCTGTATTGGTCTCAGAAATGAATAAATTAACACACAAATCATAGCATTACAGCATAGAATTTTCAGTGTACCCACTTCAGGATACCAAGAATAACCTGATCGGGATGTTGCTGAGGTAGTGAGTTTTCGGTATCGCGAAATACAAATTAAACCTAAAAATCATTTGATTACTGTAAGTCAACCTCATTTGGAACATAACAGAAAAATACCAAGAATGCTAAGTACAGTAAAAAGAAAGGAAAATACATAATGGGACAATTTACCACTTGGGATTTTTTTTTTCTTCGAATTTGACAACTGCATATTTGGGTGCTGGGACACATACCACACGTATTAATAGACAACTAGGCATAGATTTGTCACAAGACAATAATATAACAGCAGGATGAAAGAGGGTAAGGTATCTGACCAGCAAATTTGAGGATTTGGATCACTTAGAGATGCCTCCTACATCTCCTGATTGCCGGCAGTGTGAATTTTAACTAGTAATGTAGGCATTGGATGAAACATAGCAATAAACGTCCTCGCCAGGTGATGGATGGTAAAAGAAAAAAAACAGCAGTACGACGAATTAACAACTAAATTGTCAATGAAACTATCTTATAAACAGGACTGTCCGTCGAAACACCACTCTGACTTACATAAAAAGAAACTTTTATTGTGAATGTAAGGAGTTGCAGATGCTATGCCATGTTTTATTGGAACTGTTTAAAATGGTGAAGAAACGAATCATGAATGCAATCAAAGTTTTCTCTGAGTGCTTGAGATAGAATGAGCCTTTTTCCTCCACTGCTTTGTCCTTCAAGGTAATGTAATGGAGAAGATTCTGAAGATTGTTGTTGTCGTTGTTGTGGGGTTTAGCGCCATTTTTCAGCACAGGAAAGGCTATACATGGCGGCCAGTATTAATGGTGGAGGAAGAAACCGGGAAATCGCCGGAAAGAACCACCGACCCACGAGAAGCTACTGGCAAGCTCTCTCACATATCCACATTCGCCAAATCTTAGACTCGAACCCACGCAGATAGATTTGAGATGGCAGTGATCCGTAACGGACAGCGCTTTAGACCACTCGGGGCCCCTAAATCAAGGTTAACTAAATTTATCAAAGGTGATTTTGCAGGGAGTGTAGGCTTTTTATGAACAGTATTCACACAATGTTTCTGAAATTCATCACATTGCTAATACATTTAAACAGCTTGACACGAATGCCTAGAGTATACGTAAACAAACTTTTAAACAAATATTCTGACTGTAAATTCGGATAAAGTTTTGAAAAGCTAACAAATTTGGGTTTTTTGATAATGGATATACTATCATATACTATCCTGGAAATAAAGCACCTTTGATACTCAGTTTCACAGCAGGTACTGTATAATATTTTTCATGTAATTGAATCTTGAGTGTAATCTCAAAATGCCACTAACTAAAAGTTTATTTTATGACATATCTCATTCTCTCTAAACAAAATTAACAAAAGAATGAAGCCTTTATCTCTTTATCTTCATGTTATGCACATACTAATCCAACATTCATTCTTATTCTCTTATTGAACATTTAATGTTAACAAGTAAAGCTGTATAAGAGTTTCAGCGTGGACACTGAAAAATGATTAAACCCACACACAAAGGTTAACAAAGTAAATTCCTTATATTAACAGCTTATTCACAGGAAAACGAAGTATAAAATATTTTGAGCAGGTAACAACTCTTGACTACTTTTCACGAAATGAAGTTAATTAATTCGAGTTAATGAGACAAATTTTGAAGGAATTAAGTCATTATCATTGATGATATCAATCATTAAGTCATTATCATTGATGATATCAATCATTAAGTCATTATCATTGATGATATCAATCATTAAGTCATTATCATTGATGATATCAATCATTAAGTCATTATCATTGATGATATCAATCATTAAGTCATTATCATTGATGATATCAATCATTAAGTCATTATCATTGATGATATCTTGAATCTTTAGATTTAAACAAGCAATACCTATTCCTTGAAACTTGTCCAGTCATAAGAATTACGATGAAAGTTATAAACCCACTATGTATATCTTAAGACTACATAATGACTTATTCCAAAATTTTAAGCTGTCCTTAGTAGGAGAGAAATTGAATTATTAATGGAGGGACAGACAGACAAGAAGACATAATACCCATTCCTTTTTAAGTTGCATGGGCATCCCAATCATGGTTACTTTTTACTTATTTAAATGATATTATTGTTAAAACATAAAACTCCAAATAACTAATATCTCAATAAATTTAATGGCTTACCGGTACACGGAAGTCAGTATAAATCATAAGGGAAGAATCCAGCAAAGACATCAGTATAAACCATAACCAATGAGAAGCTACTGGTAACCTTTCTTACATAAAAATATCTTTTTTCCATTATATCGAATACATATCCATTCCTCCATTATTTGTTTATGCAAAACTAACACTGATTTAAATCTGCTGCAAACATCAACCTCAATTCATGCTATCACTGGATGATCGATAATCTAGCATCTGTAGTTAACTGTTTAAAGACACTCTTCTTTTCCTTGTATCAACTTACTTCTCCTCATTTACCAAAGGTTGGAAGTGTGCATTTTCTCTGTTGTAGTTTCAGATATGTGTTCTTTCCATTCCCTTCAAGAAACAGATCCCATCTGACAGTTTTTACACCAAAGCACATTTACTTTTCTCAAATGTGAGCTTTCATTACGCTAATGTTTACATGGAACCATCAGCTTCGATTAAGCACAGATCTTTTAAGAATTACATTCATAACACAAACAAGCTGAAAATGAAAACTACACCTTTAATGTTTCTTCTCTATTATGTATTATCATGTTACAGCTCAATATGTATTCTAAAAAACCTCTCAATATCAACAGTACACAAAATCATGTGGCACTTCATAGTAAACATTTTAAAAAAAAAAAAAAACTTCAGATTTGAATTGTTAATGTTCAGTATGTATTCTCATGCCAACCCTGCTTAAACATTTTTTACGAACTTAATATTTTCATCCATAGTTAGTGTTCAATATTCATCCTCCTGTGGTTCTCCAAAGCAGTGTGTTTCGTACTAAAATGCGATCACCAACTTCACATCTCAAATGCCTCTTTAAACACCTCTCTCTCTCTCTCTCTCTCTCTCTCTCTCTCTCTCTAAACTTTCAATCAAGCACTGTAACCTTTTATTTGTGTTTTGTATATCTCAGGCATTATTTCTCATTTGCTTCATCAAATTTCAACTTTTTCTAAACATTTCATCGCAAATTTCACATCAGAATGGTTTATCTCCAGTATATATGTGGACCTTCAAATTATCACTAAATCTAAACATTTTATCACAAACTTCACATTTGAATGGTTAATCTCCAGTATGTACCCTAAATTGGCGCTTCAAATCACTGCTATTTTTTTTACAAATTTTACGTTTGATTGGTTTATCTCCAGTATGTATCCCCATGTGGGCTTTTAACAGCTTACTCAGTCTAAAGATTTTATCACAAATTTCACATTTGAATGGTTTATCCCCAGTATGTATTCTAATGTGGGATATCAAAATATAATTCTGTCCAAACATTTTACCATAAACATCACATTTGAATGGTTTATCTCCAGTATGTATACTCATGTGGTTCTTCAAATGACTAGTAGTTCTAAACATTTTATCACAAACTTCACATTTGAATGGTTTATCTCCAGTATGTATCCTTATATGGATCTTCAATTGACTACTCTGAGTAAAGATTTTGTTACAAATTTCACATTTGAATGGTTTATCTCCAGTATGTACACTCATGTGGTTCTTCAAATGACTAGTAGTTCTAAACATTTTATCACAAACTTCACATTTGAATGGTTTATCTCCAGTATGTATCCTTATATGGATCTTCAATTGACTACTCTGTGTAAACATTTTATCACAAATTTCACATTTGAATGGCTTATCTCCGGTATGTATCCTCATGTGGCGCTTCAAATTAGAATTATGTCCAAACATTTTATCACAAACTTTACATCTAAATCTTGTATCTCCAGTATGTATTTCCATGTTATTCTTCACACTGGAACACCACCCAAACATTTTATCACAAACTTCACCTTTAAATCGGTCCATCTAAAACTTAGGTCAATGTTGGATAAATGGATCTTAGTGTGATCACAGTAACCCAGTCTTCCTTAAAAATTGTGAATGTCCTAGGGCTTTTGATTTCTTTTACCGGCAATTCAAAAACAACTCTAAATTTACGCATGCGCACTTTGAAACTATATCAGTTGATATTGATTACCGGTGCACGTGTTAGCTGATGTCCAACTCTTTCAAAATATGGTCCAAATTTACAATAAATGGTTTTCCTTTGAGCAGTATCTCCCATCATTCCAAAGACAGTCGCCTTATTGTATGGTGGAAACCCTGTAGTTAAAGTCTCACTGTACAGATTGTTTTGGGCAAATTTTCATCCAACGTTGACCTATTGCAAAAAAATAATTATATTACATTAAAGATGCAAATAAAAACTAACAAATGATTTTTTTTTTTGAAACCATCTTGAAAGATCCGACTGAGGTTTTACGGTTAAGTCCTTATAAAACTGGTGGCTTTTATACTGAACTTATACTGCTACCAACCCCTCTTTTTTACATTCATTTTTTGACAGAAAAAAAACTATTTTGGGAGAAGGCGGCTAAAAGAATCAGTGTGTACATTATTAATCTTTAAAGTTTGCTAGTACTATAACAAATTAACAAACCTTTTATCACCCCATAACCATGTAGAATTTTAGATATTTACCTCTGTAGCAGACATATAAATACGTAAGCCAAGTGAGCTGCTCATTTGCAGCCCAAGTTACGCATTAGATCTCCAATGATAATCTGTGACAGGTAGTCACCAACAAGCCAACCCATTTTCAAGGTTAACTCAAGGTAAATGTAAACCACATTACATTGTTTGATTGTGTGTGAATTTAAAAATGCTACGGTTGTGATAATTAGGCTCATGATTTCTACCTTAAAAATTAGGGAAGTGGAAGTCAAAATACGAAACTATCCAGTGAGACCTTAACATCCGTCGATATTTTTCATTTTATGCAAGTAACTATTAATATCGATGGGTACGGATATGGCAAATAATTCTAGGGTTGAGAAAACAATGCATCGAGATATACTGGTTAAAGTTTCGAAAGCCAGATGTATTGAACAAAATCAGATTCTGGACGACAGGGACCTGTACGAGATAGAGAAAAGAAAATGGTGTAAAGATTTAACACAGGGGAGCAAAAAGGTTTTCGGCTAAGGTTCAGATTGCATTTTCTAAGACCACTCGAAGGCCACAAACACTATTTTTTTTTTAATATAAGGACTGTTAACGGGGCGGATTTCTGTGTTGTTTTAATTTCTCCTGAGGGCCGAATAGAACACATTCGCGGACCCGATCGATCTTACCCACTCGTCACGGGTTGTTCATCTGCTTTAAAATCATGATCAGAGGTCATATATATCGACATAGTGAACTATTTAGTATTTACGCAGAGTGCGTACACTTTTGAAGAATTTAAAGTCTAATAAGTCTTTGGAAATGTATAATTAATTTGCTTGTGGCTGAGTATTACACAATGGACAAGTCAATGTCAATGATGCGTGTGTGTGTGTGCGTATGTGTCTGTGTGTGTTTGTAAAAGCGGCGAAACGGGGACATTAGGGTCAGACCTCGAAAAGGAGACGTCTCCATTTTGTAATGTCGGATTAAATAAAATGTCAAGGACTTTTTTTTAATGATAATCCCATTTCCTTCCACCAATGAACCACTTTAGAATTAAATCCGATAAGTTGAGCTTGAACCAATAGGTAATAAAAAAAACTTGTGTAAGTATTTTTACATGGCACCAGCCATGACCCTGCAAATACAAATGTTCATACTCATCTCTCTCTCCCTCTCTCTCTCTCTCTCTCTCTCTCTCTCTCTCTCTCTCTCTCTCTCTCTCTCTCTCTCTCTCTCTCTCTCTCTCTCTCTCTCTGCTTCGTAGCTTCTGTATGTCGTTCCATTGTACAATTTACCAGTCTCTATCACGAATACTGCATCACCAATGCACACATTTAGATTTTATTAAGGGAATATATCACTCTAGGGACACTTATGCGACTGTGGCCTGAGCTCAATAAAATTAAACCAAGCCATCATACAAAATAAACTTTTGGATTGCTACATATCGAGTAGATGTTGTCATGCTCTGGCTTTCAAACGAAGAGAATTGCACTATAGCGGCGAATTTTTGTACACCAAAGTTAAAAATGTGTTATTTGGTGGAACATTTCAATTCTATACCGCAGTCTTGCCAATACAATTATTTTAACTAAGATTCGCATGGATATCTTTATTTCAATTTAGGAAAAGGGATACATTTTCTGTATTTTCACACAACACTGACAATTTAAATTCTTCACACTCTTTATTGATATAAATTGTTAAAATACATCCGTTTTCATGGTAAAAATAATGTCCCCGTTTTATAGGCTTCACAAGCATTTTTGTGTGTGTGTGTGTGCGATTTAGATTTTTAATTTTTAAAGTAGCCTTAACAATTTTTCAATTATACAACAACGATGTCTGCAGTGTGTTGCAGTCTATAGTGATGCCTAGCACTGGTACATTATGCCGCAGACAAATGACATGATGTCCCTCACAGTCACATTATCCTGACACCAGGTCGAAAAGACCTAACACTAGCATGTTAATGCTTAGCGCCAAGCGAGGCCACTGTTAGCACCATTTTTATAGTCTTTGGTATTACTCGGCCGGGATTCGAACACGTGACCTCCCAAATTGGAGGTTGACGCTCTAACCACTAGGCCAACCGGAGCGGTCTGTTGTGGCAGGAAAGGTGAAACACTACCAAAGGAAAAATAAGACAGTAACAGAAGAACAATCTTTATGTTATTATTCTCCTGTTCAAAAGGTCAATACTTGTGAAGGCTAAAAAGTGAAAAGCAACGTAATATTGTTTGTTTTTCCAAAACTCAGTAAACGGCCCATTAACCAATCTGCTTGGCATGAACTTGAGAGATTCATAACTGCAGTTATGTTTTACTCTAAACATCTTCGACCTTTTCTATTAATCACACACTTTCTGTCCTAACAAAAAAATTACATTTAACGAATAATGACATGCTTGTACTGACAAAGTAAAAAATAAGTTTGCCACATATTTACATAGAATTGGAACATAATATTCAGCATGAATACTAAGATATTACTGTAATCCTATTTGAAAGAACTATTGCTTATTTCTCATCTTTGAATTTAAATGTGTCTTAAATGTACAAATATTTCCGTTTTTCTTCAGGATTAATTCATAACCATCCAGGAAATTGACTTCATTTCAGCTCGAACAAAGAAAACATTAATCGATAAAGTTGTCTCTGAGATTCCGGCGATGCCTTTGAATAAGATGATAAATGTACACATTGTGATATAACCAGCACTTGCAAAATTGTCACAATTACTTGCATCAATTAATTTGACAGTAAATATGCCTGTATATTTCTCTTTTTTAGCAGGGTAAGCACAAAAGTATAGACCTAACGCTCTTGGTAAATAAATATCCCAAAGTACTAACTGGACTTTATTAGGATGAATTTCTTAATGCGATTAAGGAATATTTATTGCAATGTTGTGAAGATCTACTTCAGACTTTGTATATGACCCCATAAGATAGTACCAGTTGTGAGAAGGACATCAGAAGTCAAAGCAGTAAGAAACAGTAGTTTAATCTAAGGAATGGTAGGGCGACAGCTTAAAGCATCAAATCTGTATGCCACACATTAACCAAGAATCCATCAAAAAGTCTGTTTAGGCAGATTTGTCACCCGTCTGCAAACGGATTCACCTCAGAACAGACAAAATGGGAAGTAATCATGAAAACATTGCAAAAACTTGTACATTAAAACCATGAGAAACAACCAGAAAAAATTTAGTTTGCGTAAAAGCGGACTCGGCATTAATGCCTCTTACCCATTTTTATGTGCCACACTGGAGTATTGTGCATCATGTGCATGTTGCAGTGAAACGTTATTAAAGATTAAATGTCCATTTTGTGCAAACGATTCTCCTCTTCAGATTGTATTAATTGTTTAGAGACTAAAGATGGACAACTTAAACTTAAAACAACACATGTCTGCTATTACCAGATTCAGTTTCAGTTGCTTCTTTGCAAAAAAATAATAATGGACAAATGTTGACGCTTTTCTATAAAGAATTTCAAATTGATGCTGACTTTTGTCGGATCATATTGGAAAAATCCAGAACTTATTTTGGTCGGTAATGTTACTAGAGTTGGTTGAAAAATACTTTTCCAGACCTTTGGCCAATACATAGTCATCAAATACAGTAGATACTAATAATCATGCAACGCACTTCAATACCAATAAAGCTCAGAACTTGATATGTGTATGTCAAAAGGTTTATGCTGTAGACGAAGATGTATCTGTCAACATATCATAGAGACCAAGACATTCACTAGCACAGTGACTAAAGAAAAACTAAACATACATGGTCCTAACAAAACGTGCAAAACAGAGAATATGATTTATCTCATCACATGTAAGATCTGTGGCCTTCAGTACGTCGGAGAAACTGAAAAGCTACACAAAAGGATAAACCTTCATAGATCTGATTGGATGACAAAAACGCTGTACAGAAGCCCGGTTGCAGAATACTTCTCCTCCTCTGGACACACTTTCAGTGATATAATACTTATCGCTATTGCTAACAACCACAGCTGGAGTACCGAAACCAGGAAGGAAAAGGAATCATACTGGATACGCCGCCTTAGAACATTGAAAACAAGCGGTCTAAACCAAGAAGACTAGAAAATGAAAACTATGCACTAGTAAAATTTAACATTTTCGAAATCTTCTTATTATCCTTCAAATTTTACTATAAGAATAACCGGTATAGAATCAAATATCCGGGATATAATCTGCGTTACATAAGTACAAAAAGTAAAAATAGATGTCGCTTTGGCTTGTAGACTTTTTGGGAATTATACAACGTTTTCAGTTTCCGCATCTAGTCTATACAAGCTGGTTGTGTTTATAGTTTTAGCACATGTGAAGACAGCCATGTAGAGGTTTACAAACACAACGTTTTTGTGTTTATTTGTTTATCGTATATATGTTTTGTATTTGCCTTTGAAAAAGACTCATTAAGAGACGAAAGCGCTTAGGCTAGTTAGTTACTAGTTTCGTACTGTTCGTCGTCAGTTTATTGCATCTATTTTAATTAATCCCTGACACACGTGATCCCTTGGTGGATCCAGTACGCTTGAAAGGGTTGTTATTCGCCATATGATTTGTATTCTTTATATATATATATATATATATATATATATATATATATATATATATATATATATATATAATCTCTACTGATACACTTCAAAATAAAATACTTGTGTGAAACAATACGAATGGTTTTAAAGAAAAAAGAAAATATATCCATATACTCGTCGCGATAGTATCCGAAAACAGATCTTTGTTAAACAGTTATGCTACTTGCAAATCTCCAAAACTTTTAGTCACATAGCCAACCAAACCTAATCCACTGATCATGCATGGCATGCTATGCTTCTAGGACATCTCAAGCAACAAAGAAACTGCCTTTCCACGAATCATTAATGGCAGCACATTGTCAACATTTGTTACACTGCTGTTTACGTATTCAAAAAGGTACGCATTCTTCATTTTATTAAGTCTACGTTATATTTACCAGTGTCAG
This sequence comes from Potamilus streckersoni, assembly GCA_016746295.1. NCBI lineage: Eukaryota > Metazoa > Mollusca > Bivalvia > Unionida > Unionidae > Potamilus > Potamilus streckersoni. Next base: position 27,587 of record JAEAOA010001941.1, read on the forward strand.
TGATGTCATTCAGATCATTAATTATATTTCAGTGCCTTATGTAACAGACAAACATGATTATAGTATACCTGTGCAAAACGTCAGACGGATTTGTTACAACTGGTCAAGTACAAAATATAATTCTATGTTCGATATTCTTTGTCGGAGAAGTATCAATATACACAAATAATGTAAATATAATCCACTACACAAAATATTGCAAACAATAATAACCAAAACTAGTTGGATTACTTTAATTTAGCAAGACACCATCTCTATTTTACGACACTAACCCCAACAGCACGTAAATAAACACTTCACAAACGTCAGAGATATGTGCAGTAGATACGTTTGCATCTCAGTATCTGTTTATTCGATATTTGTTTTCGGAGAATGTGGATATATGAGAAGCGTGACAGTATCTCATCGTGGGTCGGTTGTTCTTTACGAGGATTTCCCGGTTTCTTCCTCCAATATTATTACTGGCCGCCATGTATAGCCTATCATGTGATGAAAAAATGGCGTTAAGCTCTACAACAACAATAAGAATAACAAGATTTTTCTTGAGCTACTTTATAGATTTGCTAACCTTGAGATTAATTTAACTATTTCGTTCCATTGTTATATATGCCACGATTAGCGCATTAAATTGCATAGTGATAGTCGTCACGTTCATTGCCATAAATAATTAGCTATAAATAGTTTCACAGGAAAACCCATTGTTTTTTTTTTCCCCAAATAATTAGCTATAAATAGTTTCACAGGAAAATCCATTGTTTATTTTTTTCCCCTTGAGCAACCGTTATAGTGCGTACTGAATGAAGAGGGGTTCTTTTTCTTAAATATAACTTGTACATTATTATTATTATTATTATTATTATTATTATTATTATTATTATTATTATTATTATTATTATTATTATTATTATTATTATTATTATGTTGATATCAAATATGCAATGGGAAAGGGAAGCCGGTTCCGTTTGAATGAATATGTGTGCAATTTGACACATTTCGTCAAAAGACTACCTACTTTGCCAGGAGATCCGCAATAGCTCAGTTGGAGTGTCGAAATTATAATTCGAGACTAGCGGATTCAATACCCATCTCGACCAACCTGCTTGACGGCCTAATTGTGTTCATAACAAAAGAATATCAATTTGGAGCGACCGTTTGAGGTGGGTGGGGTGAGGGGATAGGGGTTGGGTTATGGATTCTACGAACAACACATATGTTGCCAAATCGCAAAAGATATAAATTCTTATCATTGCAGGCATAAAACATATTTAGTAGATGAACGCTTGTCGTCGAGTGATATAAAAGTCAGCTTCTACCGATCAAAGCCATCTCATCTCTGTCCGAGTGGGTTTGCGATTCGGGCTCAACCAACTTTGGTATGAAACTAGCAAGAACTTCTGTTATAAATTTAAATAAATATTTTTTCAGTCATGATGTGTTTTCAAACTTACAATTGCAGGAGACTGAACAACGGCTTATAAAACACAATTTAGAATCGAAAAAATTACAGATCTGGAAAGTGCACAGAAGAATATTTTCTAAGAAATTTAGTGAAAACGAGAATTTCGTGTATGCAATGGTGTTCAATCGATTTGACCCCCTTCTATCTCTTAAACAAAACAATGATAGATCAGTAACAGAACTGTGCATTTTCGTTATTTTGCATCAATATGGAACCTACCTTAGCTTGAACGGCTATTTTCGGTTCATACTTGAGTGAACGTGAAACAATGAACAGGTCAATCTTTTAATAACATTTTGCTTGCAATAAACACAAAACAATGAGAATTATTTTAAAACATGTGGTAAGAAGTCTGTTTCCATAGCATTTAATATGTATGTATGTATGTATGTATGTATGTATGTATGTATGTATGTATGTATGTATGTATGTATGTATGTATGTATGTATGTATGTATGTATGTATGTATGTATGTATGTATGTATGTATGTATGTATGTATGTATGTATGTGTGTGTGCATGCATGTATATTGTGGAATCTCTTTTATTTGGCAACTTTAGGGACTATTAAACAAGTTCTTATTGAGTCCGATTCGATTCGGTTGTTTCAGCACTTTACATGAACCTAGAAATTAATGTTTAACGTAGAGCATTTTTCCTGATACTAATTTTAGCTGGTCAACCCTATCTTATTGCTGCATTAGGTATGGTCCTGCGCTTTTGACGTAGGGTAATTAAAGTTACCTACACGCCTTACGTTTGATATGGTCACGGGCTTTTGACCTTGCGCAATTTTACCTACACGCCTTACATTTGATCTGGTCATGCGCTTTTGACGTAGGGTCATTAATGTTACCTACCCGCCTTACATTTGATATGGTAATGCGCTTTTGAACTTGCACAATTCTACCTACACGCCTTACCTGAAAAGACAAAGTTTAATTATATATATTAGTCAGCAGTAACATGATAGTCCACGAGTATATGGGTTGAACAATGCGTTTGCCGCAGGTATTTTGTAACAATAAATATCGAGGTGTGTGTGTGTGTATATATATATATATATATATATATATATATATATATATATATATATATATATATATATATATATATATATATATATATATATATATATATATATATTACTAGCAACAAACATTTAACACCAAAAAAGGCACATCACACATCAAACAATCACAATCATATTACTGCTCAGAGAATTGCCTAAATATTAAATAGGAAATAATGTGAACCACAAAGCAGCACGTGTTACGCCGGATTTACTGCAATTTACTTCTGGACAAGGGAATATAGACAGCATTTAAAGTTTTCATGCACAATTAGGCAAAGGAAAATGTGAATGTATAATTAATCGAGTTTAAAAAGCGATTGTTTTAGTTTACAAACTGTTATATCTTTCCCACTTAAAAAATAACTGAGACTTTGGTAACAACTATTGACCAAACTCCTTGTCGATATTACTAACTGCCGAACGTATATGTATACGCGTAACTTACCATTACAATGGTCATTTTTATGGCAATTTCCCATATTCACTGCTGTTCATATTAAAAAAGCAAATAATTATATAAAATTAATTTACCTTCACAATCCATGCTCTCTCCATCTTTTGTTCATTAGTTGTGTCTTGTCTCTTTTCAATACATCATTATGATTTCTCATATAATAGAACTTTGATTATACTTGATGCATGTACATTTATGTATGACCTGAATATGTGGCTTTTTCCAGTAAAGATTCGCTATATTCATTTTCTTTTCTTAACATATTTTTCATTCACACATACTTATATTTTTATCATTCGTGAATGCAATTGACACACGCAGTTAACTGCTTTCTCAGTGAATTAATATGCGAGGATTGAGGACCATTGTAATCAGCATAAATCAAAGCTTTAATATAAATAAAAGAAGACAATGCCCCTAATCAGTTTTAAAAGAAAATTTACAGAACGACAGCATATCATGTCGAAAAAATGTATTGTTTCTTTTAAAAAAACATGAAAATATCAGATTGATCCTTAACTGGACTTAGGTTTATGTTCTAAGGATTGCCCTTTCCCGCGCCAGATGAACCTTGCTGAACAGGGAACTCAAACTCAAACGTATTGGGGACGTGTATTAGGGCATTGTCGAGGGCCCCACCACCTTTATTATTTCTCATGACGCAATCGGCTCCAATCATTTTGCTCCGAGCAGGATACGGCTTGGCGGGCCGCTTTTCTGAGACCATTGTTAAAAATTGGGCACTTTACACTAAATCAGTGAACAGAAGTTATGCAGGATACCAACAAGAATTGTTTAGGAAGAAATCATTATGGGAACCTGTAGTTTTTAGCATTGGCTGATATGTGTTATATTATATTGCGTAACATTTATATCCAAAACGTTTTTAAAATTATAGCAACATGAAAATATTTGGTTAGCACATTTCTCTTCTCAGTGTTTCAATTTTACACTTACCTATATTAATTTTGCCTAAACATCTCTCTCTCTCTCTCTCTCTCTCTCTCTCTCTCTCTCTCTCTCTCTCTCTCTCTCTCTCTCTCTCTCTCTCTCTCTCTCTCTCTCTCTCTCTCATAACAAATGATGGTTCAATGAAATCGTGTAAATAATTTGCCTACAAACAAATATTACTAAAATAAGTAATTATTGTAAAGAGAAAATACCATTTTTTATGTTATCGTTGTTGCAATTAGTGCGATGTGCAAAAGATTAACACTCCAAGGACATAATATATTGAATTAAATCATAAATGTGACAGTAAACTATTATCATATAGATGATAACGTACATTGTTACTGCATTTGCCCTTTTATCAGTTTCTTTGCATTGTTATCTATAGTTTTTTCTCAATGAAAATAAAGTAAATTATTTAAATTATCAAAATGTGATCAAACTACTTTAAAAATATTTTAATAATATATTCGCAAGATAAACGGTTTTATATATTTTTATTTCATCTATTTACTGAACAATACCATTATTTAGCATAAAAGCAGGAAGTTTGTCCAGAAATAAAATTTTGAATTGCTCAACTTACCTGGGATAATGGTAAATATAAAATATGAAGCAAATGTAAATATCGCATTTAAATCTATCTATTTGGTATAGCTATTAATAAGTTTTAAATAGTTAAAACTTAATGCGTTTTAATAAAAATTTGTAAATAAAAAGGCTTCCAATTTGCATATATTTTTAAGTGTAATGAATATGTAGTGTTTGGTTTGGTGCCACCTGTCATGAAGTGAAGTGGTAATGATTCTATAATGCCATGTACATGTTTTTTATATAAATGGGTTTTCTATATTCTTTGCAATTTAAGTGTTTGGTAGCTGTTCATGTATGTTTTTGTATCTTGTCTTATCATTGACTTTTGTGTTATTTTATGTCACATTAAAATATTTCATCCTTGTAGGATGGGATGATGTGCGTGGGATAAATGACAGTAGAATATAATGGAATGATGTGCGTGGAATAAATGACAGTAGAATATAATGGAATGATGTGAGTGGGATAAATCACAGTAGAATATTTCATCCTTGTAGGATGGGATGATGTGAGTGGGATTAATGATAGTAGAATATTTTATCCTTATAGAATGGGACGTCTTGCGTGGGATAAATGACTAGTTTATAATGGGATGCTGTGAGTGGGCTAAATGACAATATAATATTTCATCCTTAGAGAAAGGGACGTTGTGAGTGGGCTAAATGATAGTAGAATATTCATTCCATACAGGATCTAACATTGTGAGTGGGCTAAATGACAGTATAATATTTATTCCATACAGGATGGAACGTTGCGAGCGGGCTAAATGACAGTAGAATATTTATTTTTCTGTACAGGACTGAACGTTGCGAGTGGGATATATACAAGTAGAATATTTATTCCGTACAAGATGGACGTTGTTAGTGGGCTAAATGACGGTATAATATTTCATCTTTACAGGATGTGGCGTCGTGAGTGGGCTATTTGACAGTAGATTATTTCATTCTTACAGGATGGGAAGTTGTGAGTGGGATAAATGATAATAGCATATTTCAATCTGATTAAAATCATATCTTCAATATCATACAAGAATGACAGCGACCGCATGGGAATAATGTTCTGGTGACCACTGTTATTTTCCAAATTGCTTCATAAGTCACCCTGATGAAGGCTTGCGTCTTTGCCTGTGTGAGACTAAACAGTATGGTTGAAGAGCATTAATGCGTGCCGAACTATTTGATTTACTTTCAGATTTCTGCATGATGTATTTCCATTGGTTAATTTTTTGGTTATCAGATCATGACCACTAAGCAGTCGCTGTCACATATTCACATAGATCTGATTTTATTCAGATTATACCATATTTCATCCTTACAGGATGGAAAATTGTGCGTGGCTAAAAGGACAGTAGAATATGTAATCCATTCTTGATGGAATATCGTGAGTGGGCTAAGGACAGTATAATATTTCATACCTACAGGATGGAACCTTGGGAGATGGCCATATGACAATAAAATAATTTATCTTTACAGGATGGAACGTTGTGCGTGGCTGAATTACAATACAATAGGTCATCCTTTCATGACGGAACTTCGCGAGTGGGCTAAAGGACAGTCAACTATTTCATCATTACAGCATGGTACGCTGTTTGTCGGCTATATGACAGCATACTATTTCATCATTACAGCATGGTACGCTGTTTGTCGGCTATATGACAGCATACTATTTCATCATTACAGCATGGTACGCTGTTTGTCGGCTATAGGACAGTATACTATTTCATCATTACAGCCTTGAACGTTCTTTGTGGGCTAAAGGACAATATAATATTTCATCCTTGCACGATGGAATTATTAATATACTGACAATTCTTCCATTCCATTTTCAGGAATTCACTTAATCTAATGTAGTTTGATCTGATGTCAGTAAAGTCAATATCAACACAGTGAGTTGTTCCTTTCTTTTGCATAAGAAGATCACATTTTGCTACAATGAGTACTTGAAAAATAAGAGTAAAACAATTTGGCCAAAGGTGAGTTTTTGTATATGTACATCTTTTGTATCATGCACACACAAGTTTAGTCAAACTGCAATCTACCGAAAGCACGCTTTTTGTCTACACCAATAGTTTTAAGTTTGATTTTAATTTTCCATATTCACATAAATATTGCAAACTTAGAGCAACATATTGGGTAACAAAATTTGTACCAAAATAATGGTATATCATTCTGTACATATTCTTTTTTACCTAATATGTTTCATAAGGACGGTGTATACATTGGTTAATTAATTAAATAAAAATCAAATCATTTTCTTAACCTTACAGGATACATACGGGTTAAGTTACTAGGAAGGGAAGACAAAAAAGAGATGATAAATATGTATGTACTGTACTTGATGTAGGTTTCAAATAATGTACACTGTTAACCTCTACTATGAATACGTAAGTCAGACGGATTCTACCTGACAAAATGCACGCTGCTAATAAAGAGGATAGGTATAAATATGCGTGTTATAATTTGCTGGTAAACAACGCGCTGCTGGTTTTAACTGATTTAGTTTCGTATGCTCTGCGCATGTCGGTTCAATTCCATTAAATTTGTGCGACTGTTCTTGATATTCCATAAGGAATAAGTAAACAGAGACTTATTCCCGATTATAACATTTTGACATGCATTTGGATACTTATTCCTTATTCAGATCCATTGGTCTATTTTTTATTATTTCTAATTCAGCATGTAATTGGTTACCACTTATTTAATGTAGATTAAAAGCTCTTTAAAGCATGCATTATATGTACAACTAGTTGAAATGGGGATAAGTATCTGGTTTCTCATTCCTTATTCATTTGGAAATACAGATTAATGATTACGTAACCAACTTGATGTTAATTATTTATTTTCTTTCAAACTTCCTATACACCTGAAAAGGGTGTACTGAATATAGACTAATGCATACCGTATAACAATTACAAGGCGCTATGAACTCTTTATAGTTACGACCTTGTTACGTGACAAATAACACAGGTGTTGACGGCTGTTTACCAACTAGAAAATTGTCAACAATGGGGTTATAAATAAAAGCTGAGTCTCAGTACTCAAGTATCACTTTTAAAAACCTAGGATAATTAACAGAATGTGTTATCGTTGCTTTTATTTTTGTGCACATATATACACTAATTGATTTTTACCTTGTTTTCTTGCGTAATTTAACTGCAGAGGAAAGGAAAATACTGGTGTCTTGTACAGGACAAGAAAAGAGTGATATTTGGCATTTACATTTTGGACGCATCGTTCTACACGTAAGTATTTATTTTATCTGAAACTAGTATTCCAGTTGAAACAATAAGCAATATTCAAGATTTACAAAGTATGTGTTTATATATTGAACAAATGCCTGGAAATAGGGCAGAGAGATATCAAAATTTCAATGTTATAATTGCACATAATTATTGAGTTTTATTCCCACTCTTTCTATATGCTCATGATTTTCATATAACTTTGGCTAAAATATATAATCTTGCTAACATTAAATTTTTTTATCTACTTATTCAGACACTTCTTATTAGAAAACTTAGTTGTTTGCCTTTGATCTTTATTCTCTGAAAACCAGTAAAAACCTCACAGCCTGAGGAGGTATGATGTACACACATAACTGTATAAGTGTTATATTATGAGTTTGGAGTCAGGATCGAACTTGATTTGTCGATAGACATGTGGACAATAAATGTTTATTTGTCATATCAAACAAGTTCTTTCCCCTGACTCATTACAACACAATAATTCCATTTGATATTTATTACATACCCTACCCAGTTACGCTTTTAAGTAATTTTCGCTTTACTTTACCAATGCAATTTAAAACGAATTGGGTTATACATCCGCCAGTTGGCGTAGATTGTTAGGCATCGATGCCAGTTTTGTCCGTTGGGGTGTTGTAATGTTGGGGATATTTGTTCTGTTACATTTAGTTCTATAGAGTACCTTTGCCAAAATCTAAGTGTATAGCTTGCATTTAAAGTCATAAAGAATCTTTTTATTTCGGGATTAAATAATGTTTGGCCATGATGAAACTTTGCAAATCAATATGTTCGAATCGAATGTCTTAATTACATGGAGATATCAGTATCGCTAAAGCAGCATCAACGTAATCAAGTACTGAACAATTATATTTATTTTATATGTATGAGTATATGGTATATATATATATATATATATATATATATATATATATATATATATATATATATATATATATATATATATATATATATGTGTGTGTGTGTGTGTGTGTGTGTCTGTGTGCGTGTGTGTGAAAATAAAACATGTCAAGACTGTTTATTTGCAGACACCTTAGAAAGCATACCGATTTTATCGAATCTGCGGTCTCTAACCTGTTGTCTGTGCAGGTTTAAAGACATGAGAGCTGATATTATTTACGGCAATGGCAGAGGAGTGTACGTCCCCGGTCAGACTGTTGACGGTCATGTAAAAGTCTCAGTTACAGATTCGACCAAAATAGAAGGCAAGTTTTACTTTTCGTCTTATAATGCAATACAACTTTAAGCATTAGACTTGAATTGTAACGACTGCATCTTAAATAAATCGATCAGAAAATGGTGTTGTAAAGATGTACCCATCGGAGCTCTCCACTTTCTCGACATTGAAATACGAATGAAGAATTTACATTTCTATAATTTCTTCTTTTAGTGTATATAATCCATCAATATATCTCTCTAATGACAATACTTATTTCCAAAGAGTGCTCACCGTTCTTGGCATAGACTTAGTTACTTTGATTAGTCACGTCTCCTGAATTGCACAATCCTGCTTGCTAATGTTTATTTGGTCCATGAATGGCGATAAAAGGTACTCTGTGAAAGTAGAGATAGCTTATTCTCCTATTATGTAATATGGTTTTATAAGAATTTTTTTCTTTATAATTCTAGAGATAAATTTACAATGGCTCGGTCATGCCATTGTATCCTGGTCTGAAGGTACAGGAGATGACAGTACATCCTACTCTGATAAGGAGACATACTTTGACACAAAGATGTTGTTATTAGAGAAAAGTAAGGACTGTCTATGACTCCCTATATCATTGTTCTTTCTCATGGTCTCGGTGAATAGCAGCCAAACGGTTGATAAAATGAATGAATGCATTATAATATTAATGCTAGATTACTCTTGATGTTTATGACAAATGCTATGTATTATATTGAGGAAAGGTGGTTTGTTTCATAAGACGCAACATTTTTTAAAAATTTAACCTACTTATATAGATATATTAACTATTGCGAATTATCGGATGCTGTAAGGTATATTTGTGGTTCGGGGGATTTGATCATTTTGTATTGCTCAGTGTACCGACCATTATAAGATGTTTGACTAATCATCTGTTACCAAATGATGCTTATCGTTTGGTTTCTAGAATACGAATCCTGGATATGCTGATTGCTAAATTTACATTCGATTTATGTTTTGCAAGTCCTTCACCTATGAAATTTCTTCCTGTAAACAGTTGAAAATAGAAATTTCCTGCACATAACATTTAGGCACAGCTATTGAATACAAACAGTGATATAAATTTATGTAAGTTTTTTTTAAAAAATGATTATCGAGTCTAAAACTATTGCAGCATATAACGTAACGTGTATAAACATATTTATAATAATAATATGGATAGATAAAGTTGTTCTAAATTCTAACACGATTGCCCTGGAAAACAGATATTATCTACTTTAATTGATTTGGTGAATTGCTGTTTGTAACAAGCAATAAACAAATGCATTTTTAAATACATGTGATGCACGTTAGTATGCAAATTATGTCAACATTCGGGGCACACTAAAACCAACTTTGAAATTGTGTTAAATGTCCAGTGTCAATTATATGCCTCGTGTACTAACCGTATGCTACCTGGTGTACGTAAACTTTCGGTAACGTCATTTTAGCCGTGGTTAAATTATGTCCCTTTGAAAGGTATTGCTACATATTAGTACGACTTCATTTGAACCAACCGATTTGGTTAGACGATATGGGTGGCCAGGTCAGAGAGTACACTTCTAGAAGAGTCTTGATATTTAAAAGAGAGAGAGAGAGAGAGAGAGAGAGAGAGAGAGAGAGAGAGAGAGAGAGAGAGAGAGAGAGAGAGAGAGAGAGAGAGAGAGAGAGAGAGAGAGAGAGAGAGAGAGAGAGACCCATTTCATTTTTTTCCTATTTATTAGTGTAAACACTTGAGAAAATGTGTAACTGCTAACAATGTACACACATTTGTTTTGAAGTTTGCGATGAAAGGTAAAAGTTCAGCAACTACAACCTTAAGTTTACTTCTATCATTGCACACTATTACGTAACTTTCGCTGTTTTCTTCAGACATTTGGTTTGATTCTTAAGTGCATTCGATACTTTCAGAGCCGTATCAGCATAAGAACTTGAAATTACTTCCGGGTGTCTATATGTATCCGTTCGGTTTCCAACTTCCGCTCGATATTCCAAATTCTTACCGAGGATTTTCCGGTTTCGTTAACTACGAAGTGACGGTTACTGTAGTTAGACCCTGGGCATTCAATGTATCCAAGAGAGTTCCGTTCACAGTCATTTCCCATCTGGATCTAAACACATTGCCCTATGCTAATGTAAGTGTATTCATAGAATGGCCAGTTAGTGCATGAAACATAAATTACCGAGCCTTGATCATCGTTAATCACTATCATCTTTCCTACCAAAAATTAGGTCTTAGCCCTACTGTTGTGGAGGGACAATTGAACATTTTTAAATTTAAATGTGGTTTGTTGCAAGGGATATTTGGTGACTGTATATCCTTGATGGTATATCCCTTTTCTCAGTATATAATAAACGTGTTTCGTAATATGATACTGTTTTGTCCTACGCACATAATAAAATTGCTTCAGTATGCTCGGAAATATTGGTCTGCTCTTCCCTCTGTACGGACGATGTAAGGAAAAGATTTCACTACAACGAGGGTTTTGCTTATAGATTCAGGTACCTGAACATAAATAGTTTGTTGGAGAGGGTGTGTCGGGACGGCATAATCGTGCAAACTAGCAGCTTTAAGTTCAAATAAAAGAACAAATTGCATGATCTAAAACTTAAAAATTCAAACTTATATGTTCTTTAAAAGCATATTTTCCAAGAGAATCGACATGATTGCAGGTTCTACTAAGACGGGGTCTTCGTAAAGAAGATGGCTAATTCAGTTCTGAACTAAATGTGTCATTGTCACTTTTGAATTAGATTGCAAATAAATGCTAACACCGAAAAGCATAATCAAAAGCATATTAGGACTTACTTTTAATTGTCCACTGTTCACATATTTGTTTTAATCAGTAAACGAAAGAAAGAAAAATAACAAAAAATATCAATACAATAAGTATGATAAGTTAATTAATCCGACTTTTAAAATCACACACGCTACATAATCCCTTGTAATTTCAATTATTACCAGCATTTTTTAAATTTATTTGTAAAAGTTGTTTCCAAAGATTGTACGTGTCATATTCTTTCACCATTTGCTCATTTTCAGTCGTTGAGGGATGTAATGAAAAGCAACAGAAATACCGTAACTCAGTCTATATTAATAGTTATTGTAATTAGATTAGATGAGTATTAACGATAATTATCTCTTAGGCACATGACTTAAACAAGGTGTTTAATAAATAAAGTGTTGTTATCCCGTGTGTTGAACTATGGATTAGATGAACTGATCTGAAATGTGACCAAGATCATGCATTAGATACCAAGTTTGCCATTTACAGATTGTGTTTTGCAAGCTAAACATTTAGGAGTTTTTTCTCAAAGGGCCATGATTTAGTGCTACATCATATGATTAAATATTTAACTTCATGACCATATTCCTCTCGTAGTGGCTCAACATGTTGGTGTTCTTGGTCCCCTCCGGTTCAAGTCTGGTAAGAACAAAATTGCTATTGATATCTAAGAATAATGGCTGGTTACATATTTTAATGGGATATAAAATGAAAAGCGTTCTAAAGTTAGAAATCAGAAGGACATATTGACTATAATGGACAACTGTGGTGGTGACGTTAATGAATAATGAGTTCTGGATATCTAAAACAGTTAATGTGTTGATCTGGAATACAACGGATGCTAAAGTGTCTGAAGCATAGCTACTAGATAATAATGTATTTTGTTGAAAGCTCGTAAGCGTACCTCGTTGATATGGATCCTAATAATTTATTTTGAGATTATATTCATTTTTGAAACATAAAACATAATATAATTATCGGATTAATATTCTTAAAAATAAATAAATTAGCTGAAATATGTTGCACGCATGCTTAAAAGGGGATATTCCCGAACGGACTAAAGACACAGGACCTCCTACCTATCATTGGCGTTACTTACACATTACTCAAATATGACGGGGTAATTGAAATAAATGACATAATTCTGGGCCTTTTATAAACTGGATACGGCTTGGCGAGCCATGTGATTGAGACCCTGGTTTAAGCAGTTTTAAGGGTAAATTAGACAAAGGGATTGTCGATTTCCATTATACTTTTACTAACGGGTAATGTATTATCTGATTTACAGACTATAGGTATAGCTGAAGATGAGAAGACAGTCAAACGTTGTTTCGGTAGTTCCGGACCTATCAGAGCAACCATCACCACTGATCGTCTAGGATATGTTCCTGGAGAAGACATTGTTTTTACCGCCGAAATCCATAATAGAAGCGATACCGATCTGCGTCCCTGCCAAGCAGCGCTTTCAATGGTGAGGCCTGATGAGAAAGAATGTGCTTTATACATTTTTTGCGTGATGTGAATCATAGATTTATAATGGATGTATATTGTAACTCAACTGCAGTAGAATTATATATTCACGGATGATCATGAACGTATTAACGTCTTTTGGTACCTCATCGCAATATCGGCTACAATTACCAATTTTAAGTAGAGTCAGAATATGTGCAAATCGATTACGTACAATATAGGAAGATAAACTCGTCCACATAGAGTAAACCTAATAAGATAGATCAAACATAAATAACTATGGGAGAAGTTCATCTTCGTATTATTATTATTATTATTTCAGAACGTCTGCTATCACGCTTACAGTCGCATTACGAAAGGAAGTTACATTCTGTGCAAGCTCATGGGCCCAGAGATACCACGCGGCAGGTCATGTCTATGGGAGAAACAAAGGCTTGCAATCCCTCCTTTGCCTCCGTCATTCTTGCATGGGTGTAAACTTATTGACATCGAGTACTATATATCGGTAATAATTTTTAACATAAAAAGAGTTTGCTATGAGATTATATTATATTGTTACAGTTACCATTCAGTACACGTTATACAAATAACTATGATAATATATTCAATAAAATAATTATGGTTTAAATGCGCAATACTAGTATTTCTTACTCAGCATACTCGCCAATATTACCTTAAATATTGTTTAACTCATTCACTATCTGAAATTAAATCCTAACACATTGAAAATTCCAAATATTAATTTTCAGGTACTGCTGCAAATGTTTCTGCACATAATAATTGTCTCAGGACTTTTCTCTTCAAAACCTTTTAATCTACGAAACCACTGAAGTCCCTTAATTAATGATGGTCTTTACTAGGCGACCTGTTAGTCATAATATTAACGCAAGTTTCTTCTTGACAACTTGTTAACCGAAATAGTAACTATTTTGTGTACAATGCGAATTATTTGCCGTAATATTCACAATATACTCAACTAGGCGACTTGTTAAAAATAATATTAATTACAGCCTCTGTCAGGAAATTATTTTACCTGTAATATTAATAATAGTCTCAAATAGGTGACTTCATAACCCGGATGTTAACAATGTTCGCTACCAGTAACAATATTAACCAAACATTAATATTAGTATCTTCTTCGCGACATCTTAATCGTACTATTGACATCAATCATTACCTGGGTACATGTCACCCATAATATTCACAATATATACCCTATCAGGAAAATTTGTATCCGTAATACTAATATTGGTCTCTACTTGGAGACGTGTTGGCAAGAGTAGTAACAATAGCCTATAGCAAGTGACTTGTTAGGCGTAATATTAACAATAGTCTCCACTAGGCGACATGTTAACTGTTATTTTAAGAATAGTCCATACGATGCGACTTGTTAAACGTAATAGTAATAACTACAAATCTTAAAATCGATAATATACAAGACGGAACATATATGGCCACACATTAGCGGCTTTTCCACATACGACTTATATGTACTACACATAATTTTGTGATGCTAATATTCATAAGCTCCGTTTCCAAAACCTTTAGAAACAATTGTCAGCTCAAAAATCATTTCCGAACCAACATTTTTTCTTAAGGTGTGGAATTCTGCTTGTTCTCTGCCTGTTGATGAGCTACATGTTCTATTCTCTTTCAGATCACTGTTAAACCGTACGAGCACAGCTCTTCATTGTTCGTCCCTCTGATGATTGTTATTGGCACCATTCCTCTTAAAACGGCGACAAACATTATCCGTAAGTATCAGCAATCATCACAGAAGACTGTGAGCTCTTATGGAGTTTGTATGGCAAAAAAGATTTGAATTCCAAATGTCAGTAAAATAGGGGTTACAGCTTTCACAAACATTGTTTCAGTTTTCATATTATTATTATTATCATTATTATTATTATTATTATTATTATTATTATTATTATTATTATTATTATTATTATTATTATTTAAAGTTCATAAGACTTATTAATTCTCTGATTGAGATGTAATGCGTTTTTATTAGATTCTATAGACAGGTAATGTAATTTATACTATATAAAAGAATCCCAATGTCTTTCTCAGTTCAGGAAATAAAGATACGTCCGATATACAGATGTCACTTTCTGTTCAACATTACTACATATCAATCACTTAATTCGAACAAAATGTTTATCCCACAATATCAAATAAATTGTTCTTATATATTGGCGACAAAAATATAAAGAAACCATAAACACTGTACGTTTCAGACATTATTATTATTATTATTATTATTATTATTATTATTATTATTATTATTATTATTATTATTATTATTATTATCATTATTATTATTATTATTATTATATAGTTATATATGTATAAATGTGATACATGCAACATTAGTTCAATGAAATTAAGAACTATGAGATTAAAGAAATAAATCTGAATATAAAGCAAACACCAAACTGTGTATATAATCATAAGCTTCGGATAAACGCCCTTATCTAAGTCAATTATCATAACTCGTGACATTCACGTACCTTAAAGAGCACTAATGAACCTAACTATCAAACACTGGAAATACCGTAAAAAGTTCTTTTATTTTCAAACAGAAGTTACAAAGGCAAAGAATCTCTCTCTTTCTCCCTGTCTCCCCCCCTCTCTCTCTCTCTCTCTCTCTCTCTCTCTCTCTCTCTCTCTCTCTGCATATATATATATATATATATATATATATATATATATATATATATATATATATATATATATATATATAGAGAGAGAGAGAGAGAGAGAGAGAGAGAGAGAGAGAGAGAGAGAGAGAGAGAGAGAGAGAGAAAGAGAGCTTTTTTTCCTTCGCCTTGGACCAATGATTCTCTTTTGTATATTTCAGCACAACTAGAGTTCAGTGAGGTCCAACATGTAAAGAGCGACTTGTCCACGCTGTATCCATTTTACAGATTTAAGAGTTTGATACCCACCTAGTTCAGTCTCAGTTGGCTCTGAGAAGGCACATAGATCCAGTTCTTCGGCGTGAATTATTTATGAATGTGTTAAGAGTGTCCTTAAAAGAGGAAATGACGTCTTTCACAAGACTTATGCGTGATATATTGTGTAACGTGTCAAGAGTGTCGTTAAAAGAGAAAATGACGTCATCATCAAGACTTTGGCGTGAATTCTCACACCACCAAAAGAAGTAAACGTATATGCTGTGATGATCTCATATATACACAGATATAGCCAGCCAGTTATTTTAGTTTCAATCGTTTGTTTATCTTTATTTTTAAAAATCGTGTGTATTACTTATGTATCTTCTAAAGTAAGTAATCTACTTAATATACAAATTTTAAAGGTTGAGTTTGTTTTTATTCTATGTACTTTTAGCTGAAGATATTTTAGTCGCAACTGAAGACTTCGTTTCTTCCTGTAAGTCGTTACACGTTTGTACTCTCATTTGCTTTGAAAATAAAAAGATAAAAGAATTTAACCGTGAACTCAATAGTGTGTGTGTCTGTGTCTGTGTCTGTGTGTCTGTGTGTGTCATTAGAATCTTTAACGATTTTTCAGTCATATCGCTACGATGTCTCCATTGTGGGAGTTTATAGTGATGTCTAGAACTGGAGCACCATGCTCTCCCACGATGTCCCACTCAGTCTCAAAGACGTCACAACAGACCAAGCAGTAATAAAACTAACCACTCAAATGATTTTTGAAAATAGTACAAGCATCTACTCGCTTGGAGTTCGTTATTAAGATGTTAGTGGGAGGACTGGTCCGCACGTTATCAGGGTAATGGGACTGGTTTGGACATGATGTTAATTTATGGGTATGATGTCTCTGAGCAAGATATACAAAAAGACCACCAAGCTGTGAAAATAGTAGCACAATGACTGAAAATTGTTATGGCTACGTTAAAATTCCAAATCACACACACACACACACACACACACACACACACACACACACACATGCTACTTATTTTCAATTCTGGTATCATATCTAAATATTTTGCAGGAGTCTTCTTAATTATAGGAGCTGAGGGAGCCACGTTACATTTTGCATTTGTCGACGCCATCCTGTCTTGAGAAGCTGCAATCGTTGCGGGTGGCTTTTTCATCGCTAGCAAGTAAATTGAAACTATATGCCCCAATAGGTCTGATCCCCATGAACGTTTGAGTGAGAGAAATATATCTGACGCATTGTACATATAGAAGAATGTCGGATCGATTGGTCAAGTTGCGACAACTAGAAAATATATTCATTTCTGAAAGGGTCTTTACTTTCCCAATAAAATGGATAATAAACTGATATATGTTGTCTACACGCTTAATAAAAATTGTATATACGTTTAATTTATTTACATTAGGAATTAATTGCTCATTTGTCTGTGTTATTTCAAAGACAACTACGAGCGAATTCCTAATGCAGGAAACGAAACAGAAGTGCACAGCTCTGTCTATGAAATGTGTAAGCCACCAACGTAAGCATATTTTCGCATTAACATACATTTACATATAATTAGCGTAATGTCTTTACATATATTTATAGGGACAGAGCACATAAAACAGAACGACAGGCATTCTCTACGTTTAACAGAAAACTGCACACTATCCCACATAATAAATCCAGGGAGTGCAAAAGAGCATCCAAAAAGTGATCTCATAATCAGAAAGTGTACAAAGATTCTTGTGAAACGTAGAAGAGCAGAATAACGCAATCCCAAATAAGCAGTTTTAATAAAAATCGGCAACGACGGCAATGTGCCACTCAGGAGATTCCAGCTACGGACTTCGAATACGAGAATCCATTCCGTTAGCAATCGGTCAGCGGATTCATATATATATATATATATATATATATATATATATATATATATATATATATATATATATATATATATATATATATATATATATATATATATATATATATATATATGTATATATAGAATACAAATCATATGGCGAATAACAACCCTCTCAAGCGTACTGGATCCACCAAGGGATCACGTTTGTCAGGGATTAATTAAAATAGATGCAATAAACTGACGACGAACAGTACGAAACTAGTAACTAACTAGCCTAAGCGCTTTCGACTCTTAATGAGTCTTTTTCAAAGGCAAATACAAAACATAGTTACGACAAACAAATAAACACAAAAACGTTGCGTTTGTAAACCTCTACATTTCTATATTCACATGTGCTAAAACTATAAATACAACCAGCTTGTATAGACTAGTTGCGGAAACTGAAAACGTTGTATAATTCCCTAAAAGTCTACAAGCCAAAGCGACATCTATTTTTACTTTGTGTACATATGTAACGCAGATTATATCCCGGATATTTGGTTCTATACCGGTTATTCTTATAGTAAAAATTGAAGGATAAGAAGATTTCGAAAATGTTAAATTCTACTAATGCATAGTTTTCATTTTCTAGTCTTCTTGGTTTAGACCGCTTGGTTTCAATGTTCTAAGGCGGCGTATCCAGTATGATTCCTTTTCCTTCCTGGTTTCGGAACTCCAGCTGTGGTTGTTGGCAATAGCGATAAGTATTATATCACTGAACGTGTGGCCAGGGGAGGAGAAGTGTTCTGCGACCGGGCTTCTGTACAGCTTTTTTGTCATCCAATCAGATCTATGAAGGTTTATCCTTATGTGTAGCTTTTCAGTTTCTCCCACGTACTGAAGGCCACAGATCTTACATGTGATGAGATACTGAATTTATTATAAAACTAAAACATCTACAGAATAATCACTGTACAAGTTGTAACACAATAATGTAATGACAATATTCGAATAATAATCCAAGACAATTTACCGTAGACAGAATAAATAGTGATTTTGGTCACACACGTGAAAATGTGATGTTGACCTGTCTTGAATGTAATAGGCCTCGGGGTTCTAGTTTACATAAGTGAACGCGGTGGTAATTGTGTATCCGCAGGAATTACTTGCACTTGTTCACGCACAAATCTACGTTGAGGTGCTGTAGAATCTAGTTTGAATATGGGTGGTCTTCCAGTAGATCTAATCACGCTAGAAATTGTATGTGTGGTCACACTACAAATAGGGTCAGTAGCTCGTCTTTTGCCACCCTCCAACTTCCCTGGTTTGTATAAATATTTCACAATTACTTCACCTAATACTGGTTGGTGACCTCGTTGTCCGTATTCATCACTATATGGTGTACATTTTTTTGTTATTGCATTAGAAGGTTTCATGGAAGTTGCACGAGTAATTTCATAATTTAATGCAGATATCACACTTGGTAACCTTACAACCCATTCACGAGATCGCTCACCGGACTTAAAGTTAGTAGGTATTTCCTTTGCGTATTGATATCCAAATAACCGCCCAGCAAGTGTTCTATTAAATCGTTCAACGATTGCTTGATCACGATGAATTTCAGTATGTCCTTGTCTGATTTTAACGTTATGTTTTTTCATCAAAGATGATACTGCGGCTAGAAATTCTTTGCCAGGATCAACTTGTAATAGTTGTGGCCATCGTGAACCACCACGTTGATAAATTCGCTCAAACGCAGACTCAACTTTAAATGCTATTTTTGTGAATAATGGATCAGCTTCTTTATATCTATTTGTAATACCAACAACAGTCAATTCGCATTTGTTCGTGCGTGACTTTCGTCCACGTGTTTTAATAGTATCATGTAGTAAAAACAAAATATCTGCTTGGTGAACTTCGTTAGGAATACTGACATCAAAATGTGCATATTGAATTTTTTTTTGGTGGTGGTAGATAAATTTGCCATATTGCCTATCGTGCTAACCACGCTGCAGCAACAGAACGTGAAACGTTTGCTGCTTCAGCAAGTTTAGTGATCGCTTCTTTACCTTTCCAATACCCTCTAGGACTATAGTAAATAGATTCAATTATAATAATTATGTAATTAACTACCATCCCCTAACACTATTTTACTTTTCATAGCGGATTTTATTAGGAAACTAGCGAGTTTCTCTCTAACAGATTTACTATGTATATAATTTAATGCATGAAACAATTTTACATCTGCGAGGTGCCGTTTTTGCAAATCTGGATTTCTATAAGCAACGTGATGAATGTGACATGCTTGATCAATTTTATTTACTGGATACTCTCCTGGTCTTGGTTGATCTCGGTTATCAAGTCGGATATCGAGACAAGTTCCAGGACCACAATAATTATATCCAGGAAGGTGTTTCTCACCAATATACTTAGACCATGGTAATCCAGATAATTTTCCTAATGATGCGGCAATATCCCCACCTATCTTTTTTGTCCCTGAGATAAATTTATATTTTTGTGTACCACCTTTTACAAATTTAATGCATGTCATTTTGTTTTCGTTATTAATGTTGTCAATCCAATGATCCCACCAACGGTGGGGGTTGATGATGTACATCGAACACAACATAGACTCATGTGATTAATAATATGGCTACAAAAATTGATTTTTCGGCAACACGAAAACAAGAACCAGTGAAGCACCATCCAGCAATACCGAATTCGATAAGAATGATTATAATAGGTCCATCTGGATCAGGTAAAACACAATTATTGTTAAATTTAATAATGAGATGGATGAGATGGAACAAACTATATTCAATAGCACCGTCTGTGGATGATCAGCATTGTTACGAAGTACTTAAAGATTTTAACGAGAAAGCAAAATCAGTTAGTAAAGACGGTAAAGATATTATTGATTTTATCACAGATATAAATGAATCCCCATCTGTAGATGACTTGGATGGATTCATTAATAATCTCGTAGCAGATGATGATGTGATGTTGGACAAGCAATCTAATCCAGCTAGAATATTTTCTCGAGGTCGTCACAAAAACACAGACGTGATTTTTGTTACACAACGATATACACAGATACCTAAAGTGTTTAGATATAACTGTAATATTTTGGTTGTGTTTAATGGAGTAGATAATTATACCCTGCAGAATATTTATTATACCTGGTGTTTAGGGGACATTGATATGAATAAATTTAAAAACTTCTTTTCAGAAGCACAATCTGTTCTGTTTGGATTTATAAAAATAAATCTACATGACCCAAGATCCAGATATCGTATAAGTCTGGACAAAATATTTGTTTAATCCATGATAAAATCAGGAGCGGCAGGGAGGGTGAATAACAACAATTGGGTCGATTTTTAAGTAAACAAAACCGCATAAAAATCGTGCAAAATATAGTTAATAATAGAGTAACAAAACCGAGCTAACCTCATGGATTTATTATGCGATTTTTAACCGTACGGAAATATAATAGAGATTTTAGTTTAGCGTTATTGACTTATTTCTTTCAGCTAGTTGTAGGAATCGTTATTTTCGTTAAAGATACGAGCAAAATTTTGTAGGATTCACCCTCCCTGCTGCTATATGTACACTGAAGCATCATACAATTTCCATGAAGAAAAACTCTATGAAGGAAATTTAGGTAGCAAAATATGAAAAGTTTTCAGTCCTTACAAAATCATGAAATCCCACTGGCTACCATAAATACCAAAATTAACCCCAACAAGACTTTGGTACCGTTGCTAGAAAGTTAAAAATCGCAATGGATGTGTTTTGTGCGTATTGTTTTCGTGGTTTGACATATTTTCTGCTGGCAATTGGTTGTGGGCCAACGGGTATTAAAACAGACAGGCTATTGCTAGTATGAGTAATAAAACAACTTTTATTTCTGACAGGTGTGTACATTCTTCAAGACAAAGAAACAAGACATGAAACCAATTTAGATCGTCTTGCACATTGAAATATAATCATGTTATGACGACTGACTAATAACTATTAATATTAGAAAGAAGAAAAGATATCAGTCACATCAATTCCTTCTCATTTGTAAATTGAACATTGATACTAATATCATGATGATTGGCTAACAATTCATCTCACTTGAATCTGAAAACAAGGCTTGAGAATAGAGCTTGGAACATTTTATAAAACCTACTGAACTGTCAAGAATGGTGCTTATATCTCTTTGTAAACTGTTACAAAGCAAACTAGATTCAATTACAAATATAAATGTGTCTTCGAACAACCACTTTTTCTCGGTTCAAAGGCAATGCAGATGGTCGTGTGCGATAAATGTTTCCGTAACCCATGACACCTGAAGAGGCACAATAAAATAAATTATGGACGGAAATCATTTAAGTGTTCAGTATGTGATAAAAGGTTTAGTCAGAAAAAAAATAAACCTATCAAGTTTGAAATGTGTAATAAAAGCTTTCATAACCCAAGAAATCTGAGAGAGCACAAGATGATACATTTAGGAGAGAAATCATTTAAGTGTTTAGTAATTGATAAAGGAGACATGGACATATGGAAATTGTAGGCGTGGACATATAAACATACAATTTAGATTACATACTGGGGAAAAAATTAAGTGTGTAGAATGAGATAAAAGATTTAGTCAGAATGTAAATCTGCTAACGCAAATGAGGATACGTACTAAAGCAAGTGATGAAAGGTTGTTTGAACGTTGATGTTTTGACGAAACACAAGCGGATGCATCCTGGAAGAAACAAACATTGGTGTAATATGTGATATATGGTTTAGTCAAAGTGGATGTCTAAAGACTCAATAAAATGAATCGTGGAGAAAAGCCTAGTGTGAAGTGTTCAATAAAATGTTAATTGGAGTGGTTATCTCATGGTGCATATTATGGTACATAACCATTGAACAGGAGAAGTATATAAGTGCGAAGTAGGTGGTCAGAGTTTCGTGATAATTAAGCATTTGAAGTATGTAATAAACATTTCAGTCAAAGTTGATGTGCGTTCAAATTCCAACCCCATGCGAAGTGGGTGAACAATATTTTAGCTACAGGAAGTAGCATAGTGAAGTAAATTTTCTTATTTTCTTGCATTGCATAATATTGTGCATTTTTCTCATAATCTGAGAACACATAAAATGAAATTGATTTTAGACAGATTTATGACATCAGTACCGAGGACCGACTCAACATAAAAAGGAAAATGAATTTTATCTGCCCATTATGGAATCAGAAAACGGGTATCCTCCATTATAACAAACATGCAAGTGAGGTCAAAACTATTTTCCTTATACTACTTTTTAGAATGGTCTATGTCTTTACTTTAACATATACTAGACCATGAGGTATAAATATGTAAACGAAGTGAGACTTTTATTAAAATGAACCAATTATTTTTAAAATGTATCTTTCTCGTACCAAGATCTGTTTTATAAAATTAGAATATATTGCATATGAACGTTTAATTTTATTCCATGATATTATCTTGCACAAAGTAACCTTTTTCAAATGATGAATCGGATGTAGCATGAAATAAAGAAACCATGAGCTATGTTATGACATGTCAATATCTTGTATCATACATTTGTCTTTTTAATATTAACATAATACGTAATGAATCATGTATCTTTTAAAATGCACTTTTGTTACAGCAATCACTATATTTGTCGTAATTTATGTGTTACACAGTGACTCATTAAACATTAATAAAATGTATATTTCAGGCGTACCTTTGATACTCTTCTCCAAATTCGCAACAGCTGTTACTGCAACTTTTTCTTACGTCTCAGTGATTGATAAAGTTGAGATCATCAAGATTGGGAGGCACTGTGTTTTCACAATCCCTTTCACGTGTTGAGTACTGGGCCATAAGGTTCGGGAAAACTGCAAGTGTAGAATTTTACACAATTTACACAATAGACTGAATTTATCGAACACAAATTGTTTTTTTTTTTGATCATCCACCTGTGTCCTGTCTGGTGTTATGAAGATTATATCTTAGCCTACACTAAATCTTCTAGGTTAAACAAAATTTGTTTGATTTGAGGAAGGCATTTTTCACGAAGGATTATGTATGTCTTGAGTCTAAAATATCTTCCATGACATGTTAGAAGAAAAAGAAATGATAGTTTTGTTTACATGAAAAGGACATCATTGTAACGCCAGTGTTATTTTATTTACACAAACGTCATTTTATCTAATTTATATCACAATCAGTCTATATGTACATATGCAGGAATGATTCTATTTGATATGTCCTCCAGGCAAACTAAATATGCAGACTATATTGGACAGTTCTGCACCATTTTTGAAAAATTATTTAAGGTTGTGTACATATTGTTAGAAGCTGTTCACAAAGACGACATACGATAGGACACTTTTATAATAGGTCAATTCCTTCAAGACATCTTTTGTGAAAAACATCACGTGAAATTGTAACAACTGACAGAAAAAAATCGAAACTGGGGCACAAAAAAAATATATATATATATATATATATATATATATATATATATATATATATATATATATATATATATATATATATATATAGATGCAATAAACTGACGACGAACAGTACGAAACTAGTAACTAACTAGCCTAAGCGCTTTCGACTCTTAATGAGTCTTTTTCAAAGGCAAATACAAAACATATATACGACAAAGAAATAAACACAAAAACGTTGTGTTTGTTAACCTCTACATGGCTGTCTTCACATGTGCTAAAACTATAAATACAACCAGATTGTATAGACCAGTTGCGGAAACTGTTTCCTTCAATTATATACGTAGACCTATCAAACGAGGCCATTATATCATTATTAAAAAAACAATACTTACATTAGCGTCGTATTCAGCATTATCTGCTTTCAATATCTTACCTTCGACCTCAATAATTGCTTCTGAGGGTAGGAAATATCTCCTTGTATCCTGAAACTGTAATTTGATTCATCCACGCTGATCTGGAATTCGGGCGTCATAAGACTAATACTGATAATCACGTATAGACTCATCTTTGAAAACTGGTGCGTCCATGTCAAGTGCAAGATCACTTATACGTTTGAACATATTTATTATAATTATTATCGTTTAAAACGAAAACGGCTTCATGCTATGAGACTTGCGGTTATGTTGTTCTCTTTTTCTGATAAAGGTATATCAGCCAACTCGGCTAATTTTTGATTAGCGACTTGATTTATTTTTTTTTACTAATATTTGCAGGCATAAATTCAGTCCTAGTTAAATTTACCGGCTGAGGTCGGACCGCTTAAGATCTACGTACTAATTGTGCTAATCTATCTTTGATGGCCGAGAATGCTTTACTAGCAACATTACCAACAGCACCTATACCTTTTTCACGAAGTACATCAATAGCTCTCTTTCCTAGCTGCTTTGCAATTGGTATTGCTTTTAGGGCTATTTTTCTAAATAGACCCTATACAATGTCACCTAACCCATCTTCGTAGGTTGTCCTGTAAATCGGTATTCGAGAGTTAATTGCACTGACCATGATAGATCCACGTTGGTTACTACTATGTACTATCATTTTATTTCAGTCATTTTATTTAATTACATACTTAGTTCAGTGACTTAGTCGCTATAATAATCATTGGCAATCTCATTATTGAGAGACCGATACACATTAATATCCATTATACCGCCTGTAGATAATCTTTTACAAATATCTGCTGATTCATTAATGATTTCTGGTGAATTTTTACCAGCTCGTTTTCCTCCAATCAGAATTTCCAGTCGTTCAACATCAGCAAGTACGTTGTTATGACACTGAGCAATAAGACCACTTCCCTGTGTGGTAAGACCACTTCCAGTAGAAGGAAGCATACAGTATGCAATAAATTACTGACTGTGTGTACATTCCATCTCCTTTTACGCAGCAAGGCGCACGAGCAGGTAGAAAAATTGTCTGTGGAAGACTATTGCTCAAAGATATACAGAATATGTCATCTTCTATATGATTCTAATAAAACTCATATTTTCAGATTATGTCCTGTTACGGGACAAGGGCTCGTACTCAGTAACAAAGAAAATAGTGAAAGCAAACAAGCTTTGTATATTTTAACAAAACAATTTATTTCCCAAGACAAAAATGTAAAAATTCGTAAATAGGACATAAAATCTAAGAATATAATCCAAAATATGATCCTCAGAATGTAAACACAAGTCCTATCACTACATAGTCCATTAAGAATCCAGATTCTAGTCCCGACGACGTACAGAGCAAATTAATCACATATAGGTAACAATAAAAATTGATAGAGGATGTAATGCGGCGAGAATTATGCAGCACATATCGCACAGCGCATGAAGCTAGTGCTCACACAATAAACCGTCCACCACCAGCTGTAGCCTCTTCATAGAGAAAGAGGTTGTTTTTCATGATAAGGACTCAATAATTCAAGAGGAACGTCAACGTTTCAATACATGAACTTGTAATTTCAGCCAATAAAGTTTAAAACCTCAGTAGCTTCTGATATTTTATTTTGCCATTATACACATACATTCACACATATTTCTAGAACTGTCATTAGTTTTCAGATTCGTCAGTCAGAAGCGAGAATACATGAATCCTGTGCAGATTTCAGATGAGAAGGTCTTGCGAATTGTGCCCAATACATATGATGTTAATATTTTGATATTTCTTTTACTAATTATCTTCTACACCCAGCGGAAAAATCGTCTATATGCGATGTGTCGGTAAACTCTAAAAGGAGAAAATAATTTACTGAATGGTATAGTTATTTCACATATTTTCACACCAATTCAATCACTGTATACATGGATACATGGTATTTTTTTAACAGATTGGTTTATAGAGCCTTGGAAGAGTTGGGGGTGTAACATTTGCTCTCTCTCTGTCTCACACACACACACACACACACACACACACACACACACACACACACACACACACACACGAACACACAATTTCTCTTCCAAGAGCCACTACGATTGGCAACAAATATTCCATTCTTGGTTGGACATTGGAACACATTTACTACACAACCTCCTGTGTGGAAAAAAGGCTACAATTATTTGAAAAACTGTTGCCTGTTTGATATTTTAAATGTTCATTTCTTTGTCGGGCATTCAACCAATTTTGACATGAACAAGTCCATATCAATAACTGTTGGCATAATCCAGGCTATAGAAAGTGAAAACCAATTTCCAGTCCCCATCCAAAAACACCTGACAAGAAAAACTCTGATCTGTAATATTAAATTGTTTTGACTGAACAGAAAAGGAAAAGAAAAAAGAAGAATAAATGAAAAAATAATGACTTGTGAAAACAATCGTGTTTGGTACAAAATTATAGCCCTCTCCCTACCCGTTTTTTTTAATTAGATGTTGTACTGCTATTCAGTTTGGTACTTAAAATTAAAGGTAGTTTATAGATAATATTTGCTGATTTGTTCAGACTAAGATTACTTACCAATTTGCCTTTTAGAGGAACTGTGCTTCCTCTACACCAGGCCGATGATACACACAAATCATCGTCATTGTCAGAACCTAACGATTCCTGTACATCTTTGTCACACGAACTTGTCTCCGGTTCATACATATAAGGTTGCATTTTAATGAAATGTTCTACTTCTGGATTGTACAGTAGGCATAATTTAAACATTCAAGTACAGCCAAATCCGACCACGATAAAAGAACATTGCATGCTTTTGTTATTTGTCATAAAACTGTGAAATCTTTACTTTTTTTAAGAAACAAAGTATTAGTTTAAAGCTAGAATAGTATATTTGTTGTGGTATTGAAAGTTATACAAACTTTTGGATGATTTAAGCCTGACATGGGTCCTGATTAAAAAAAACATTAAACTTCTGAATGAATCTTATGAACTCGCGTGGAAGCAAAAATACTAAGATTACTACGTCATTTTTTCATGCTATGCTCTACTTTAAACATCATTACTAAATTGCGTGCGCACGTGCACAAACAACAAAGAACACAGCAAGATATTGCATATATTTGTTGGAAACAGCGAGAGGTACATAACGATCAGTAATACCCTCGTGGTGGGAATATGACCATGTTAACCTAATGCACACTTAAACGATTTGTAAATGTCCATTTCTCGATGTCCACTGTGAATAAAGCTTCTATCACATACTCCATACTCGAATGGTTTTTCTTCAGCATGCATCATATTTTGCAAGTTCAGACTTCCACTATCCTAAACTCTGTATCACATATTTTAGACTTAAATGGTTTTACATATCTCCAGTATCTACCCTCGTGTGCCTTTTTGAATGTCCACTGCTACAAAACATTTTATCACATTTTTCACACTTCAATGTTTCTTCTCTAATTGGAGTCCTCATTTGATATCTTCTTAATATTTTATTAGATACATCTGTCTTAAAATATTGTCTATTACTATTCCTGATGTGCAAATTAAAAGTTCTACTTTTAGTAAATCTTTCACCAGATGATGTTTTCCTTGCCATCATCTGTGCATCGGAGATTTTTTAACATGACCTGCAGTTTTTAGATTTTTTTTCTCGTTTCAATATGAGCCACGGACAATAAGAAGGGTTTAGATTTTCAAATTTGGCATAAAAATGTAAGAAACAAACAACACACTAAAAGAATAGCAGATTCAGTTCATGGAGTTGTGTTTTTGTAATAAAATAACCTCTGTATTAGATATCATGTCGGTAAGCTTCAGCACGAAGTTTATTACTTGCTGCCAGGGGCGTTTATTCATCACACAGGCTTCAATTTGTTTGCCTTAGGTAATAATAATTGGTGTTTACCGGACAAATAGTATACACTACAATAAGTTGCTTTAATTCTATTTGTGCAACACTTGGTAGCGAAAAGATTATCATTTGCTCTCACAGGTAAATAAAATGCAAAGGTTATTTTATTACAAGAAAATATGAACCAATTCAGTTTGTACCTCGTCACTTATGAAATAAGGGTTCATTTACCTTATCGGTGTCATTCCTCTTGTTTGTATTTTAATGACATTGGCTAAGGGTTTCCTATGTTCTGTGTATGCTATGTGTATTGTGATATCGTGTGTATTGCTATAAAGTATATTTGTTAGGACAGCCATTAAGTCGAATTATTTCCCAGTTTTCTAAAATAGGAAAAATATATGCATATTAACTTTTTCATTAATTATAATCAGCCTCACCTTCTCCTTTTATTCAGTCATTCATACTTACGCATATAATTGAAATTAATTGATTTATTGATTGAATTGTTATTTAGAAGGCTTATATAATTTTGAAATTTGATTATTTGAGGGGAAGAAGGTCCAAGCATCACTTTGCTCCTATCACCGAATTATATAAATCCCATTATTTATTAAATACATGAACTCAGGTTTTGTTTCTTGTGTACAAAATAATATATAAGTTTATTGTTTACAACGGTACCCGATAATGATTTATGCATATTGTACAATATTTCAAAATAGTGAGGTAAGTTCATCATGCTGCACGCGCCAAGTGCTCTCGATGGGGAAAACCGATTGGCATCTAGCACGGCTGCATCGTCTGTATATAAATGTCTCACCATAAAGTGATATCTGCACATTACGGAAGGTCTTGCCTGTAAGCATTGTACTCGTTTTCTAAAATACTGATCCCTATCAAGGATCATTAATATTAAATATCACTTCAAAACCAGCCATGGTTGTGGAGTATTTTTGAACACTAAAATAGGGCAAGTATGAACCCCAAATCAAAGTTCATAAACAATAATTTAAATAAATTTAACTCAAACAACATATATAAGGGGGTAACTAAAATCATTTAATTATTGGAACAACGGGGAACCTCATATGATATTAATCTGAGAGATACCTGACAGATAAATAAAATTGCAAAATTGAAAAATGAAAACTACTCGGAAAAAAATATGGACATAATTAGGATAATGGATAAAGAATGGAAACACATGCTATGACTTGATATGGATACAACAGGAAATATGCTTTGATTTTATACTTAGAATAACTTTATGATGCCTTTTAATACATAAACACCGAATAAAATCTGCTACGATATGACTACAACAGCCATGACTTTATTATATCTAGAACATATTTATTATTCAAAAACACGACTGTCAATGCTAATTCACCCATGTACTATTTTAATACTTGACAACCGATAATAAATTGACGGAGCAGGTTTAACACGAGAATTTCGTACGCACAGGATAATATTGTTCGAATTGAATTAACCATTTATTTGTACTTAGACTAAACCGCTTCTAATATCTTTAAAATTTAATTATAATTAAATAACAATTCATTACTATAATTAAATACTTTTCTAAAAATTTTCAAAATTATATTTTACTCAATGCTAATTACTAATTATTTGAACTAAACACTCATGCACTTTAATGGCTAATAATAACATTTATGATTATTCGAATTCTTGTTAAAAATCATTTACCTTTAACTTAACTGTAATCACTAATTACTAGAATTAAGCAATCTTGACAAGAAACACTTGGCATCTGAGCTACTGTTCACGTGATCACAAAAGCGTAGTTTGAATGCTGCTCGTGCCTTAAAAAGATCTTAAGCAAACCGAGAGCAAAGCAGGAGATATATAATTATATATTTAATGAAACTTTTAAGAAACTAAATATGGAATCAATTACTAATTGTATATACTGAAAAAATAATTTATTTATACAACTGTAGTCGTAAACTACTATAGCATGCAAAGAAATATAATGCCTTTTTATTAAGGTAACCATTTTGAAAATATAAGATTTATGTAAATGTGTGAACAATACATTTATATTGCTGCCACCATCAATTTTCTCCATGCAGAAATGGATAGGGCGTTATCAATATGTTTACTACAGAATCCAAAACGTCCTCGGGTCATTTAGAAATCATATTTTAAAAATGCATCGATAGGGCAAAGTTGGCATGTCCTCCGAAGTTCAAGAAGCCCCATATATTAACGTCAAATTTTACAGGCCGTGCTCCAAGCAGCCTTTATGTAATCCTCTGATTTCAATGGCAGTGCTGTTATTAGTGCTTTGACCATATATATATGAGCAGCAGGGAGGGTGAATCCTAAAACGTTTTGCTCGTATCTTTAACGAAAATAAAGGTTCCTACAACTGGCTGAAAAAATAAGTCAATAACGCTAAATTAAAGTCTCTAAATATTATATTTCCGTACGGTTAAAAACCACATAATAAATCCGTGAGGTTAGCTCGGTTTTGTTACTCTATTATTGACTATATTTTTCACGATTTGATTTCAATGGCAGAGCTGTTATTAGTGCTATAAACATACTTGCTATATGTACACTGAAGCATCATACACTTTCCATGAAGAAGAACTCTATGAAGGAAACTTATGTAGTAAAACATGAAAAGTTTTCAGTCCTTATAAAATCTTGAAATCCCACTGGCTACCATAAATGCCCATATTAACCCCAACAAGACTTTGTTACCTTTTATTTGAAAGTTAACCATCGAATTGAATGTGTGTTGTGCGTATTGTTTTGTGGTTTGACATAGATTTTCTGCTGGCAATTGGTTTTGGACAGGCTATTGCTAGTATGAGCAATAAAACAACTTTTATTTCTGACATGTGTGTACATTCTTCCAGCCAAGGAAACAAGACAATAAACCAATTTAGATCGTCATGCACATTGAAATATAATCATGTGAGACTGACTAATAACTATTAATCTTAGAAAGAAGAAAAAATAGCAGTCACATCAATTCCTTCCCATCTGTAAATTGAACATTGATACAAATATCATGATGATTGGCTAACAATTCATCTCACTTGAATCGTTGCAGTTGTAAATGTCAGCAACAAAAAGAAATCAGATATAAAATATTTAAAATAAGGAAATCAACATAAGGAACCCATCCTACGAAAACAAGGCATGATAATACAGCTTTGAACATTGTATCAAACCTACTGAACTGTTAGAAATGATCCTTATATTTCTTTGTAAACTGTTACAAAACAAACTAGATTTCATTATAAATATAAATGTTTCTTCGAACAACCACTTTTTTCTCGGTGCCAAGGCAATGAAGATGGCGGTGATACCGAGGTTTATGTCATTTTTGTCACCAAATATATTTGAAAAAATTGGCAAGACTTTTAAGCTTTGCGTCAAGACAAAGATGCGTTGTGACAATTGCAACCCAAGAATCATGCCGCCTTCCTTGACATTTCAGTTTCTTGGCATGGTGTTACCTGACCAATAGCAATATATATGTGAATAACTGAAATGTTTTCAAACGCACAAATCGGGCAACAATTACAGCCTGTACCAATAGTAAAATTAATTTACCCAATCTCCTAATAGGAAAAGAGTGGAATGAGCATATATATCATATTAGTACGTGTCAAAAATTGCATGTAGATAATAAACAATACTACAATAAACAATACTGCTGCATACCTAATTGAATTAAAAGTTATGGCATAGAATGTTACAGCCCATATAAAACTAGAATATAACAATTTTGATCTAGGAACAACATATGTGACCATAACCATCGCAATTTCTAGGCAGATGTTGATATGACATACAGCTTTCTTTCATATGAATAAAAACCTTGTGGAAACCCAGAAGTCACTCAAAAGTCACAGAATGGACAAGCATGTGGTCGGCCTAACCTAACCTTTCACTTCTAACCATACATATATCTATAGTTTGAACCGGCATGTGGCAAAGGCAGAACAATGTAAAAGTTATACAAAATTTAATTTAAAACATACGAATTGTTAAACAAGATGTAAATTGAGCTGTCAAGGTTGAACCTAATCTTGACCTCATACCGTTTCACACATCACGTTTAGTCGACTCACATGGCTGAAGTCATTAAGCCACTATCATCCATATCGAGATGAGTAACTAATCCTGATTTTATCGAAAACATATGCATTTCAGAATTATGACCCTGAGACGAAATTGTGTCAAATGGAGAAATGTAAAAGGGAATAACAATGGGAAGGAGAAACATTGGAGTGTATTAGTTCTTACATTAAATGATATCGTTCTCAAATTATACATATCACCATTTCATTAGCTTCTTATTTGCTACAAGATACACAAAAGTACATAGCCCGATCTATAGAGTGTCATAATGGTTCTAGGGGCCCCGAGTGGCCGAGTGGTCTAAAACGCTCTCCGTTACGGATCACTGCCATCTCACCTCTGTCTGCGCGGGTTCGAGTCAAGGATTCGGCGAATGCGGATATGTGAGAAAGCTTGCAAGTAGCTTCTCGTGGGTCGGTGTTTCATTCTGGTGATTTCCCGGTTTCTTCCTCCACCATTAACACTGGCCGCCATGAATAGCCTATCGTGTGCTGAAAAATGGAGTTAAGCCCAACAAAAAAACAACATAGCTGTTCATGCCAACGATATATAATAGATGTTGATGTATAAACCAGGCTATCATCATTTATGGAGTGATCGCTAGCCTTCCAAGAGGACGGACGTGTTTCTTGGAGCTCCCGAAGAACAAAGAAGATGAACGAAGAACAAAGAAGAAGAATGAAGAACATAGGGGAAGAAAGAAGAAAAGAGAACTAGGAAAGAATAACTAAAGGAACCAGGATTTTTTTTTACTGTTTCATTACAAATAATAGTAAAAAGCGGATAAACTACAAAGAAGAAAAAGAAGAAAGAAGACGATCACTGCTGATACAGTATTTACATGTTTGGCAGGTAGTTAGGGATCCCAACCAAAATAGGCAACGGGAAACACCTGATCATATATACATGTTTTCTTGCGGCTGGCTTGGATGGTCACGGCAATCACCCTGGGCATGGTCACTATAACTACAAGGATTGAGAGAACGGAAGAAAGGAGACTTCAACATGGAAGGAAAGCGTCCCGGACCACAAACTTTCACACAAAGAGTAAAGATTACAGATTTCATTATGCCTTAAAAGTGAATGTGGGCCTGGGGTAGGGATTAAATTCCTATGGACCTTGGATTGCGGCGATGACAAACAAGGTATGGATCTTTCCTTTCCCTTCACTTTCGGCCATTGCCTGTGACTGGCATGGTCTGTTTTTGTCGGAAACGTTAACAATGTACAAATATCAAAGGTCTTAAGGTCACGCAAAGCCCTTCTTCAGGCTAAAAGCCCAGCCCTGGGCTAAGCACCTACCTGGACAGCAATGCCACTAAAATGTGATATCCGGCTTTGGCGGTGAGCCAACCGGGGGGAGGAGTATTAGGTCCATGCGCCAGGGCTAAACAAAACTGTCCAGCACTGGGACTTGGGTGAGCTCTGCCTCGGAAGGAGGGATAGCCACAAGTCCTTTTATGACTTTAAACAGGAATTAAAGCATCTCCGAAGTGCAAAATGCGACTTGAAACGAATATCAATCAATAAACCAGGCTATTCATTTTCTCCCTAAAATTATACTTGCCCATAGAAAGTGTTGTTACAGCATTCACTGTTGATAATCTATATGTGTTTGGACCTTTCAAAACAAAATCGCATCCATCTTTAATCAGATCCCTTCCTTAATGTATGACATTTTTCCTTAAATAAAAATTGCTGGAACATGGCGAGGCAAAATGCAGTAATTTTCGAAGATTGGATTGTAATGCCTGCCCTACGCCTTCTTCGGCAACACCCGTACGTGTCTGAGTGCAGTAAGTTATGTGCAATTGTTTCATATTGTTAAGGTCAATTTTAATTAGTAGTTTCTACATTGTGATCGAAAATTACAGGGAAAGTTTCCATGTTGTTGTTATTATTATAGCGTAGGGCATTGATATAGAAAAAGGTAGCATCAGATGAGCTGGAAAAGGGGAACCAAAAGTAGTCAACGAAATTTGTCGATATATAAATAAGTCAAAATTAATATCACATAATCGTTTAGATCTACTCGTATTGAAGAATACGCGGTAAATTCACACAATTTGGAATTATAAAATCAATAAAGTCATAACATAATGATTTAACATGGCCAGATTGCCTGAATGTATATGCCATTTAAATAAACAAAAATAAACTACTTGCCATAGATATGTACAGAGATTGATATGTATACTTAAGCGTAATCAGGTTAAAAGCAAGTCATGCGTTTAAGTCAAATCTATAATTTATGTTAATCACCCTATGCATGTAATCCATTAGATGAAGTTTCTCTCTCTCTCTCTCTCTCTCTCTCTCTCTCTCTCTCTCTCTCTCTCTCTCTCTCTCTCTCTCTCTCTCTCTCTCGGTTGAAACTGCTTTACTACTACTGCATAACATATATACCGGTATCAATAGTGTGGCACAGGTCTGAGGATACAAAATTAACAGCACTGCATCATGTCAAGATCAACAACAAATGACTACATTATAGTTTTCAATACATGTACACCATCTCTATTTATGTGGAGTCCGTCACGTGCAAAATACATATTTCGATTAAATACTGTTATATAGTCAATAAAATGACACTTCTCATTTTCTCGGCCTAACCTCATAATGCCATCATTTAGCGCTACAGAGGCTCTTTATAAGTGTAACAAAACAGTCCAGTTACAATCGAACGATTTAAAGTAATTATTAGTTTGAAGCAGAATCCTACACACCCTGACTGACTTCATGGGTTTAATATCCAGAAGCTGAAGAATAAAAAGGTCTGCAACTGCTGAAAGTAAGATATATGCAAAACGAAATTAGCAAAAATGTAAACCATATGTTAATAATATAATATGGCTGTGAAAAGTTAAGAAAATCATCACTCAGGTACATCATAACATTTCAGACATATAAACAAAAATACACATATAAATATTTGCACTCTGGATTAATTTTCTCAACTCTCAAGCTCACTGCAAAGATAACGCGTTCCCAATTTGACGTCATTAGACCAGAGATAGGCATATTGCTTGGTGGTATTTTTTTAATGTAGCATTGTTACTGTCATATGGAATAGTACCAAAGTTTTTTCATATTAATTATTATTCCCTTTTAAGACCATTTTTTCTGGCGGGTGATGGATTCTTCGCTAATACAGGTAACCAGCTGAGTACTCAACGGCCTTCGGCAATATGGATGCTAAACGCAAAAACATTTTTGAAAATTTAGTTCTACTATGTAAGACATATCACTTGTTAATTTTGTTCTAGTGCTATGCCTTACTATCAAACCAAAGGCCTTGCAATGCCTGTTGCATTGTTCGGTTGACATTGTAAAGAGTAGTCAACGTTTCTGGAATATCTCAAACACGTGGCTGCCTATACCGACACTTTGTCACCAATTCATGTGTAAATTATATACTTCCTGTGCTGTCTTTATCCTGGTCGAATCAAAACATACCAACAGTTTTCTAAATTTGTGCTCAAAACTAAACTGTGAAATAAATGAAAGAGTCAGCAGTTATACGTGAACAAATTTGGTAAATATACATGAGCAAAAAATGCAGTTTAGATGCAGTAATTAGTAATCATTGTTTGTGAAATTTGAAATGCGTCAAACAAAATAAGACTCAAGCGGAGGCAAAAAGTATAATTGATGGTTTATATAAATCTTTCTAATCGAAATTGTTATACATCCAATAAAAAGTCGTGTTTTTTGCAAGCGCAATCGCATATCTGATTAGATAAATATTTAATTAGTGGCACATTTTCTTAAATCCAGAACCTATAGATTGATATTTCATGACATGTTCACACTTTTCCTGTGTTTGTTAAACGATGGCTAAACAAAATCGCAATACTAAAGAAAGTTTGTATTTTCTAACACTCACGTAAACCAAAGATAGATTCACCTGAGAGCCTGATTGTTTGACACTATATCATAACCATTTCATTTCCAAATGAGACACATAAATCACCGTGCAACTATTTATAATAAACGGCTGACGTGTGAAAATTAGTACAGTGCAGCCATACAGACTATGTAACCATTGAACAATTTCCCTTTGTATACTTTACGCAGACCTATGAATCGACTAACAAACCTGTCAGAAAAATAATTGCTATGTGAGTGGTTTTGCTCATTTTATTTAACTGGCAATCATTTTATTTATCCCTAATATATTGACCAGTCACCGTGCGTTTAAGCTTTTACATTCAAAATTTCGTGGCGAATATTTATACAACTTTCGTTTCGATGTTATTGAATAAAACAACGCCCTTATACCATTATTACCAAAAATAACACTTACATTAGCGTCGTATTCAGCATTATCTGCTTTCAATATCTTACATTCGACCTCAATAAATGCTTCTGAGGGTAGGAAATATCTACGTGTATCCTAAACCTGTAATTTGATTCATCCACGCTGATCTTGAATTTGGGCGTCATAAGAATAATACTGATAAATCACGTATAGCCTCATCTTTGAAAACTGGTGCGTCGATGTCAAATGCAGGATCACTTATACGTTTGAACATAATTATTATAATTATTATCGTTTAAAACGAAGACGGCTTCATGCTATGAGACTTGGGGTTATGTTGTTCTATTTTTCTGATAAAGGTATATCAGCCAACTCAGCTATTTTTTGATTAGCGACTTGATTTATTTTTTTTACTAATATTTGCAGGCAAAAATTCAGTCCTAGTTAAATTTCCCGGCTGAGGTCAGACCGCTTGAGATCTACGTACTAATTGTGTTAGTTTATCTTTGATGGCCGAGAATGTTTTAATAACAACATTACCAATAGCACCTATAACTTTTTCACGAACTACATCAATAGCTTTTATTCCTAGCTGCTTTGCAATTGGTATTGCTTTTCGGGCTATTCTTCTAAATAGACCCTGTACAATGTCACCTAACCCATCTCCGTAGGTTGTCCTGTAAATCGATATTTGTGAGGTTATTGCACTGACCATGATAGGTCCACGTTGAGTACTACAATGTGCTATCATTTTATTTTATAGTCATTATATTTAATTGCATACTTAGTTCAGTGACTTAGTCGATATAATAATCATCGGCAATTTCATTAATGAGAGACTGATAATGTCCATTATACCGCCTGTAAATAATCTTTAATAAATATCTGCTATATCATTAATGATTTTTGGGGAATTATTACCAGCTCCTTTTCCTCCAATCAGAATTTCTAGTCGTTAAACTTCAGCAAGGATATTGTTAGGACACTGAGCAATAAGACCACTTCCCTATGTGGTAAGACCACTTCCAGTAGAAGAAAGCATACAGTATGCAATAAATTACTGACTGTGTGCACATTCTGTTTCCTTTTATGCAGCAAGGCGCACGAGGAGGTAGAAAAATTGTATGTGGAAGACTATTGCTCAAATACATACAGAATATGTCACCTGCTATATGGTTCTAATAAAAACTAAAACTCATATTTTCAGATTATGTCCTGTTACGGGACAAGGGCTCGTATTCAGTAAACAAGAAAATTGTGAAAGCAAACAAGCTTTGTATATTCTAACAAAACAATTTATTTCCCAAGACCAAAATGTAAAAATTTGTAAATAGGAGATACAGTCTGAGAATATAATCCAGAATGTGATCCTCAGAATGAAAACACAAGTCCTGTCACTAAATAGTCCATTAAGAATCCAGATTCTAGTCCCGACGACGTACAAAGCAAATTAATCACATAAACGTAACAGGAAAAAATGATAGAGGAGGATGTAATGCGGCGAGAATTATATAGCACATATTGCACATTGCATGAA
Organism: Potamilus streckersoni; assembly: GCA_016746295.1. Lineage (NCBI taxonomy): Eukaryota > Metazoa > Mollusca > Bivalvia > Unionida > Unionidae > Potamilus > Potamilus streckersoni. The sequence continues at coordinate 66,228 of JAEAOA010001941.1, forward strand.
GCTAGGGCTCAAAAAATGAACCATCCACCACCAGCTAGAGCCTCCTCATACAGGAAGAAGTTGTTGTTCATGATAAGGACTCTATAATTCAGAAGCACCGTCAACGTTTCAATACATGAACGTGTAATTTCAGCCAATAAAGTTTAAAACCTCAGTAGCTTCTGATATTTTATTTTGCCATTATACACATACATTCACACTTATTTCTAGAACTGTCATAAGTTTTCAGATTCGTCAGTCAGAAGCGAGAATACATGAATCCTGTGCAGGTTTCAGATGAGATGGTCTTGCAAATTGTGCTCACTGCACATGATGGTAATATTTTGATATTGTTTTTACTAAGTATATTCCACACCCAGCGGAAAAATCGTCTATATGCTATGTGTCGGTAGACTCTGAAAGGACAAAATAATTTACTGAATATTATAGTTATTAGCAGCAGAGAGGTTGAATCCTACAACTTTTTGCTCGTATCGTTAACGAAAAATAAAGGATCTTACAGAGGCTGAAAAAAGGCCAATAAAGCTAAACCAAAGTCTATAACTATTATATTTTCGTTCGGTTAAAAACCGCATAATAAATCCTTGAGGTTATCTCCGTTTTTTTTACCCTATTATTGACTATATTTTTCACGATTTTTTGCGGTTTTGTTTACTTACAAAACGACCCAATTGTTGTCATTCACCCCTCTCTGCTGCTATGAATTAACCAAAGATTTTATCCAGACCTATACGATATATGGATCTTGAGTAATGTAGATTTATTATTATAAATCAAAAAGAAACAGATTGTGCTTTTGAAAAGACGTTTTTAAACTTCATAATCTTCTTATCCCCTGAACACCAAGTATAATAAATATTCTGCAGAGTATAATTATCTACTCCATTAAACACAACCAAAATATGAGTTATCTCTAATCACTTTAAGTATCTGTGTGTAGCTCTGAGTAACATAAATCACGTCTGTGATTTTTTTGTCTGCCTCAAGAAAATATTCTACGTGGATTAGATTGTTTGTCCAACATCACATCATCATATACTACGAGATTATTAATGAATCCATCCAAATCATCTACAGATAGGGCTTCATCTATATCTGTGATAAAATCAATAATATCTTTACCGACTTTATTAACTGATTTTGCTTTCTCGTTAAAACCTTTAATACTTCGTAACAATGCTGATCATCTGCAGACGGTGTTATTAAATATAGTTTGTTCCATCTCATCCATCTCATTATTAAATTTAATAATAATTGTGTTTTACGTGATCCAGATGGACCTATTATAATCATTCTTATCGAATTTGGTAATGATGGTTGGTACTTCACTGGTTCTTGTTTTCGTGTCGCCGAAAAATCAATTATTGTTTCCATATTATTAATAACATGAGTCTATATTGTGTTCGATGTACATCATCAACCCCCACCGTTGGTAGGACCACTGGATTGACAATATTAATAACGAAAAATAAACGACATGCATTAACAGGTAAATGTGTAAAATGTGGTACAAAAAATATAAATTTATCTCAGGGACAACAAAGATAGGTGGGGATATAGCCGCATCATTAGGAAAATTACCCGGCTTACCATGGGCTAAATATATTGGTGAGAAACACTTTCCTGGATATAATTACTGTGCTCAAAATCAGACGAGGACATACTGAAATTCATCGTGACTAAGCAATCGTTGAACGATTTAATCGAACACTTGCTGAGCATTTATTTGGATATCAATACGCGAAGGAAATATCTACTATCTCTAAGTCCGGTGAGCGATCTCGTGAATAGGTTGCAAGGTTACCAAGTGTGATATCTGCATTAAATAATGAAATTACTCGTGCAAGGTTCATGAAACATTCTAATGCAATAACAAAAAAATATATACTACGTAGGGATGGATACGGACAACGAGGTCAACAACCAGTATTAGGTAAATTAATTGTGAGATATTTATACGAATCAGGGGAGATGGAGGGTGGCAAAAGACGAGCTACTGACCCTATTTGTAGTCTGACCACACATACAATTTCTAGCGTGGTTAGATCCAATGGAAGACCTGCCATATACAGACTATATTCTACTGCACCTCAACGTGGATTTGTGCGTGAACTATAACAAGTAATTCCTGCGGATACACAATTACCACCGCGTTCACTTATGTAAACTAGAACCCCGACGTCGATTACATTCAAGACAGGTCAACATTACATTTTCACGTGTGTGACCAAGATCACTATTAATTCTGTCTACGGTAAATTGTCTTGGATTATTATTCGAATATTGCCATAACATTATTGTGTTACAATTTGCACAGTGATTATTCTGTAGTTGTTTTAGTTTTATAATAAATTCAGTATCAATATCAAAGTCACGTTTATTTTTTTATATATGGATGTTATATTAACAATATTAGGTGAAATATGACGACCTGTTCCATATGGGTCATTAATATATTTGAGGACAGTTGGAAGCGGGATTAAATTTTTCCATGAATTACATGTCCCTTTGAAGTGCTCATCAATAAGATCATTAATTGATTTTTTAGACTCAGATGAGTCGAATCCGGGAATAATGAATGTTGGTAGCTGTTGTTCATTTATATTATAATGTTTCATAAATAATCTAGGTGCTGTTTAGTTATTGAAAACGTTCATAATAGTTTTATTGATAAGATCACGGTCTGCTGCAATGACGTTTAAAAGATGTATCGTTTCGATTATTTGAATTTTGTTGTCCTCGCAGTAATGCTGACATATACCAAAAAATAAATGTCTTAAATTATTATAAGTATTAGAAAACTCAGTCTTTACGTCATTAGAATGTCTTAATGAAAACTTCGTTAAAGGGGATATCAAAACCCCTCGTAATCAGAATTGTAATATATCTCATTTTGAAATAACCATAATTTCGTTCGTTTTTTATATTCTGGTTGCTTTAAAAATATTCGGTTATCTGTTTTAAATTTCTTGATTTTGGGCTCTGCCGGACGTTGATAAATCGATGCAACTTCATGCCATCCTAACACTGATCTAATCGAACTTTAATAAATATCCACAGCAAAGTCAGGAGAATTTATTTCAATCACTGACGATAATTTTGGTTCGTAAAAAGTAATTGATATTTTAGACACTTTTCCGGTTAAAGACTTAATTCTGCGCTGGAATTCCTCATTAATCTGTTCTAACTGATAACTACCAGTTGGAATACTAACAATTTGCCAATCGGGAGTACCATCAGATTAATTTTCTTTTCCTAATACTAATGAATTATTTGCAGGTAATCCACTAAATGGTTTTCATCTAATATTAGCCCAGCTATAATAAACACGTAATTGAGCATATGATATCTCTTTTACTACAATTGCGGTTGGAAAATTAACGCTAAATTCAGGATTGTTCGATTGTAGTAGCGACGGTCTGCTGTAATAACTCTTTTGACTCAATATCCAAGCGATGTTCAGTTGCTGACATTATTGTTATTATTATTGTTTAATTCTCCATTTATTTTGTCACCAGAATCACTAACAATTCTGAATGCTTCATCGTAGGTTTTAATTATCGTTACGAACTCTTCGTCAGATATTTTACCATCACTGAGATACGTGGAAATATACCCAGATAGTTTAGAGTAGGTTGCTGTTGCTGTCTGCCATTTTGTCATATACTCAGGCAATTTTTCATTCGCACATGTACCTATCTTTTTAGCAATAATACTAAAAATACCTGCTATAGTTGTTGAAATTGAAACAATAATTGTTATAATTGCAAGAGCTGTCAATGTTAATGTTCATAATATTAATCCGGATCCAGAAACAACAGCAGAAACTGAATACACAATTAAATCAATGACGATCATACGTCTACGATATTTTTTTTACTTTTACTCTATAATGGTCGATGGTATTTTTTAATTTAGCCAGACATTCACACGCTTGATTATATCTGTGACGTTGAACGTCGATAGATGACGTAGTTATTTGATCCATTATACTATGATGTTAAGTAGTTGAGTTAAAAATTCCAAACACCACCAGTAATTAGCTGAGGCCATATATTTATCATACGATTCCAGCGTAAATGTTTCTTCGGAATCTTTACCTAATACTACAGATATAGTTCTAGAAATATTACCAGTTGATGGAGATTTAGTTTATATAATAAAATCTACACCGCTAAGTACGGATATCCTATAGACACCAGCGACTTTTGCTGTGTATTTGATGGTTTTATTTTCTGGCGTCCATACTCTAGATCCAGATGCAACTGTATACAAAATATTTTTCATCTGCTGGTGAGGAATTTTAAGCAGACTAGTTTTTTTTAATATTATTCGGAATTCCACTAATAATATCGTTGAGTTTTGTGTTAATATCAGTAAGTTTTATATCAACATTTGGTGGACTTCCAAAAATTCGTTATTAGTCCTATTCACTTTTCTGCGAAAACTCAAAAATGTGTTCACGTGACCGGTAAAATCTGTTTTGAGTGTGGCAATTTCATTAATGATTGGGACTTCTTTATCATCGATGCATTTTTTGTAGAAGGATCCACCTCAGATTCTGGTGTTTTTAAATTACTAATACTATTATGGTTCATATTGAGAATTGCATGCATTATACAACCGTTGGTTAATACGTACTTAGATTCCTGATCGTCAACATATTTTTTGTTGTAGCATCACTATCTGTTGTTGGATATCCAAGATCTGTAATTTTATTTTTGTTCATAATGATGTCTCCACTAAATACATCTCCAGTCGTCTTGACATAATCGTTAACTGACTTAACGCAATCTTGTATTTTACCCTGATCAGTAAAATTAATGATATTATTATCAGCAACTGCAGTAGGAATTCGTATATGTACGTCTGGTAGTCGTGTATTACTCGTCTGTTATCGTCCTTTTTTGTCCTGAAACACAACAACTTCCTTTTGATCCACATTTATAATATTTAATAAATCGTCGATCTCATTTCTGAGTTGATCAAGGGTTGCATATTTAGATAAATCACCTGGCTGCTGAGCTTTACCACGAGCAGATCTTCTGTAAATATCTACCATTATATTTACTGATGTCTGTGTAAATATGACAATGTGATATATTCATGCACGACTTTATGATGTGGTTTTCTTGATTTTGATATTGCATCAAGTACATTAAGTTCTTCACGACCACATATTGGTGGATCAGTTAATGTTTGTGTCGGTAACGTTGAATACCAATCAGGAGTACTTTGCATGTTGTTAGCATACGCTAAAAATTCCTTTGGTGGCGATAATCCATAAGAATCAAATTAAATAATTCCACGTAAATCAATTGCACACGCTATCCAATGCGTGCCAGGTCCAGAGCATTTATCGAGATTTATAATACCTGTTTCAGTATTGTTTGGTTGTTTTGGTAATTGATCACGCATGAACACACCTCTAAAGTCTTTTATTTTTAATTTTTTAACAGCATCGAGTAAATCAAAATTGGACATAGGCGATATTAGTATATTGTCCCGGGAAATCTTAGGCCTTTTCTGTACCATGAAGTCGGGGTGCTTGGTAATCTGAGACCTTTTCCCTTTTTTAGTTATTCCCTTTCCGGTCGCTTTCTTTAATGCCATGCCATCATCAGTTCCAACAGCACCTAATGCAGCTGATTTTGCTACTGCTGGGGCTGCAGCGGCTATTAATGCTGGTAGAGCTGCGAGAAAAGGAAATATACCACCCGTTTTAAAGGCAACTTTGATAGCGCCTGCAGAAAGATTAAGTTTGACGCCGTTATTTGATTTTTTTGCTCATTAAAGTTTTTCAATTGACGATCGGTCAACAATAAATTCTTTGAACAGTTCATCTGTTCCTTTTTCAAAGACGTTTTTATTCCACAGTTATTGAAGCGCAATACATATATGTCGCGGTGCAGAAACACCCTACTGAGAAGCTATTTGCCATGTGAATAAACCGGTAATTGTACTTTGAACACTATCTGTGGTTGTTGTTAACCATGATAACGCTGACTTACCGCCTTGACTCATAAAAGATAATAACTGATATTCTTTAGATATCGTTGGAGTCATTACTAGCATCCCGTGCGAAAATTTTGTTAGTATAACTCTACCAGCATCACCAGCAGGTTGCCATGTTGCATCATCGTCGGTTGCTTTTCGTACCAGTACAACTGTATGTTTAGCTCCCAAAAGCACTTTTCTGACATTTCTACAAAATCCAAAGGTATGTGATAGTGGACTCACACATAAAAATCTACTTCCACCCTACAACATCGATCGACGTGATGTGAATCCTAAGTTGAAATTTGCATTCATCGATAATACTGCAGGGGTAGTTTTCTCCCCGGAGACATTTCTCACATTACCAATAGCTACGTTTCTATTTTCTGGAAAATCAGTTGTATCTTTTAAAAACATCATTGATGGACCAGCTGATCTTGAATAATCGTCACTGTATCGTGCACGACCAAGTATTGTTGTAGCTACGTCGACATCCTTTTGAATTGATTCAATATTATTTTTCCGTCAATCATATACGTAGCGCTCTCAAACAATGCCATAATACCATTATTAACAAAACCAACACTACTTTCGGCTGCATATTCAGTATTATCATCTTTTATAATTTCACCTTCGCCTTCAATAAATGCTTCAGCGGTTAGAAAATATATATTTGTATCCTGAACCTGTAGTTCGATTCGTCCACGCTGATTTGGTATTCTTGCGTCATAAGAATAATACTGATAATCACGCACAAACTCATCTTTGAGAATCGGTCGTACATGTCGAATGCGGAATCACTTATATGTTTAAACATATTTATTATAATTATTATCTAAAACGAAAACCACTTCGAGAAGTGAGACCATTTCCTGCTATCAGACTAGCGGTTATATTTTTTTCCTTTTCTGATAAAGGTATATCAACCATTTCTGCTAGTTTTTGATAAGCGGTTTGATTTTTTTATTTTACTTACACTGGCGGGCATCACTTTAGTGCTGTGCAATTTCAGAGGCTGAGATCGAACAGCTTGAGGTCTGCGTATTAATCGTGCTAGTCTATCTTTGATTGCTGAGATTGCTTTGCTAGCAATATTGCCAACCGTGCTTATACTTTTTTCACGAACTACATCAATAGCTTTCATACCCAGTTGCTTTGGAATTGGTATTGCCTTTGGGGTTTTTCTTCTAAATAGACCCTGAACAACATCACCTTACCCATATCCGTATATTGTTTTGTATATCGGTATTCGAGAATTTATTGCAGTGACCATGTTAGGTCCACGTTGAGTACTATATGCTATCATTTTTTAATAGCTATTATATTTAGTTACATACTTAGTCCATTGATTAAGTCGCTATAATAATCGTCAGCGATTTCTTTAATGAGAGACTGATACAAATTAATATCCATGATACCGCCTGTAAATAATCTTTTACAAGTATCTGCTGCTTCATTAATGTTTTCTGGGGAAATATTACCAGCTCGTTTTCCTCCAATCAGAATTTCTAGTCGTTCAACAACAGCAAGGACATTATTAGGACACTGAGTAATAAGACCTCTTCGTAAACCACTTCCGAAAGTGGTATCCGACGGCAAATATTCTTCTTCCCAATTTTTTATATGGGCTGGTTGTTGTAGTGGTGGTAATGGTTTAGGATCTAACTGTGATTCCGATGTTGTTTCATGAGCTGTTTGTGTTCTTTTTGTATATTTTTGTTTTGGTTTTGCTACTTCTTCTTTTCCTGATTGAATAAATTCGTTAATTGCCATAACATAATTTTGATATAATACATCATAACTTCTAACTCGTTCAATATTCATATTTATACGGAATAATACTTTCTGCCATTGTTCACGAGTTTTAATATCTCTAGCGTTTTCAGGTTTCATTAATTTATCTCTTTGACTAAAACTACCCACAGCAAAATTAGCTAATTGATCTAGGTTTTTAATATTACTAATTACTTTAACAGTATCTTCATTAAATTTGTATGACAGTTCAGCAGTACTTGTCATTACAGTACTCCTTTGTTTAGGGGCTGGTGCTTCAAGTATTTCTTGTATTGGTTGAGAAGCAGATAATTCGGCTGGAAGTTTTTCAAAAATCTTTTTTTGTTTTCTTAGTTCTTTCTGCTATTTTTCAGTTGCTTCAGCTTTATTCTCTAACACAGGTTGAATATCTTTAGTGGTCTCAGTAATAGGTTGAAATATGTTTTGTGTCTTCTTGAAATTCAATTTGAGACTCCTGACGAGATTGTAGCTGTTGCTTAACGGCATCACGAACAGGTAAATATTTTTTAATTGCCTCTAGTCTCTCTCTCTCTTTCTCTCTCTCTCTCTCTCTCTCTCTCTCTCTCTCTCTCTCTCTCTCTCTCTCTCTCTCTCTCTCTCTCTCTCTCTCGATAATTTAGCAGAATGAGGTTATCCAATATTCGTTATTAAATAATATTTATAATAGATGTTTAATTGAATTGATTGCTGGTTCACAAGTAAACAAAATCGCTAAAAATGCTTATCTTTTCTCTGACTAATCAAAGATAAAATAAATATTTCATTAACTATCATGTCTCTCTGCAAATTTATTATAAAAATATATTAAAACGCAGATAAAAGCACAATATTATTTTGATTGGTATTAGAGTATATAATAAAGCGCGATAACTATGCTCTGAATCTATGTTGAGCAATAGATAATTATTTACCTTTGCGCATAAGTGTGATATGAAGTCGAAGCTTGATACGGATAAAATAAATATTTTTTCTGACAATTATTACCTAATTATCTGTTGTTCACAAACAATTAGGTGTTAGTGAACAACAAAAGTGCAACACGGAGAGATATTGCACATCCTTTATCGGACGATAACTCACAATTGCTGACTGATACAACTCGAGATCGAACAACCTTTGCGCGTCGGACTGCGATCAGGGAATCACTTTAAAAGTGCCTCGCCAGATAATGCAGTCGCTCGGTCGCCAGTAATATTCTACCCACAACCCGGTTCGGACGCTCGATACCATCTAACCTAGAGTCTCGATCGTCGCAAGCTAGCTGCACTACACCGCCCGCACTAAAGGCACTCTATGCCCGCATCGACCTACGTAGTAGGTTCAGGCCACACACACTCGACCTAGCCACCTAGATTGTCCGCAGCCTCGGGGTACCATGTACCAGCGAGCGCCTAGGTCAGCCTATTCAAAGCGCCCCACTATTTTCCGTATAGCGACCTATGAGACAGGGTGCTTTACTCGGTTCGAAAGGTCGCTCTACACATTCTCTATAAATGCTACACCAAATATTTTGTTCACTTTCACCGAAGCTCCCTAAATTTCATTTTTGTCTATATAATAGTGCCGGAAACTATATGTGGGTAGTTGGTTAGAAACTTTACAATCGCTAATGTGCTTCCCTCGGCATTACTCTCGGTCAATGTTTTCTTCCCTGGCTTTCCCCGAGCGGGACTGTTTCTTTCTCGGGCATTTCTAACCAACTAACTACATACAGTTTCCAGCACTATTATATGGGACGAAAACGCATTTGCAGTGGGTTGGGTCTGAACCATATTGTCATAGCTGATTCCCCCGAGCCCGTGTAGCGACCCAACACGTGATTCAAACGGAAAAGGGAAGAAGGTAAACATAATAGAACTGAGTTGTCTGAATAAAATCTTTGGTGAACCCTTTCATCACTATGGACCGTAATTCTGTAAACACTATCGTTCGAAAAAACGGTCTGGGGCAGTAAATCCGTAAACACTATGGACCGAAAAAGCAGTCTGGGACAGTAAGTCTGTAAACACTATCCACCGAGAAAACGGTTTGGGGCAGTAAATCCGTAAACACGATAGACAGAAAAAAACAGTCTGGGGCAGTTGTTTTTCGTTAACGTTATAGTACCCGACTAGATGACCTTTGGGTGTTTTCCGAATACTGAAACTTGTATCCAAAATGGTGGCGTTTGAAGACATTTAGATAGTTATCGAAGGATTTGAATAATTTCAACCTGGTAAATTTGGACGAAAATGAGAGAAGACGTATAGAGAGACAATGGAATGCACTTGTGGGTGATAGTGATGACGATGAGGAATTTGAAGGTAGGAATTGTAAGCTCCTCGTGATTTTGTTTGGACGAAGATGCAGAGGCGATAGCAGCAGGGAGGGTGAATGACAACAACTGGATCGCTATGTAAGTAAACAAAACCGCATAAAAATCGTGAAAAATATAGTCAATCATAAAGTAAAAAAACTGAGCTAACCTCATGGATTAATTATGCGGTTTTTAACCGTACGGAAATATATTAGTTAGAGACTTTGGTTTAGCGTTTTTGATTTTTTTGTTTTCAGCCAGTTGTAGAAACCCTTATTTTAGGTTAAGGACCCGAGCAAAAAGTTGTAGGATTTACACTCCCTGCTGCTTCCCAATTTTCCTGTGTTTATCAAACGATGTCAAAACAAAATTTTAATAATAAAGGAAGTTTGTATTTTTTAACATCCACGTAAACCAAAAATAGATTCACCTGAGAGCCTGATTGTTTGACACTATATCATAACCATTTCATTTCCAAATGAGACACATAAATCACCGTGCAACTATTTACAATAAACTGCTGACGTGTGAAAATTAGTACAGGGCAGCCATACAAACTATATAACTATTGAGCAATTACTTTTGTATACTTTAAGCAGAACTATGAATCGACTAACAAACCTGTCAAAATAATGATTGTTCTGTGAGTGGTTTTGATCATTTTATTTAACTGGCAATCATTTTTTTTTTATCCCTAATGTATTGACCAGTCACCGTATGTTTAAGCTTTTACATTACAAATTTCGTGGCGAATATTTATACAACTTACCTTTCGATGTTTTTGAATAAGACCGATTATTCGCTTTATATTTAAATGTTGAAGTGAACAGTTATATTCTGAATTGGTAATTCTTTGCTTAAAATTTCCAAAATTGTTATAATAAATGAATGTTTTAATAACAAAGATTTTGCATTATATTACCGTCAAAATTGCCTGTTTGGGGTTTTCCATTAACAAAATATGTCTTGTATACCAATGAAAAGAGCGACCAGGACTTTGATAGCTAACACTCACTCCAGAGCCAAAACGTCAGGCACAAACTGCATCAGTTACATTGGATATTTCTATTGTTATTCCTTTTTTCCGAATTGCAGTACGTATTTAAATTGTATTTGGTCGAATATTTCCTAATTAGTACCTCCCGTGGAAATCGACAAAATTATTGACTCATTTAACATCTAGTAAAGAAAACAAGGTTGCAGTAAAGTAGCTGCACAAACCATGAACGGTTAAAAAGGTAAACAATGTGTGAAGTCTTTTCTCTTATTTGATCTGAACTGGGTTATTAAAATAGATGTCGTTGAATATTTGTCAATGCATACTTTTGTCATGATCAAGGAAAGGTATTGACATATTTAATGACGTCAGTATCTCACGAATAGTGAGTGATTTGGGGATAAGCGTGGCGCACGAACCAGGGACAGGCACGGATTTATGACGATCGACGATTTCCTTAAAGTGTTGGGACATACTAGAGAAAAAATTCATTAGTGTAAAGTATGAACTATAGGGTTTGAAAATCAAACTCCTATTAATGTCAATGACTCAGAATGAGTAGAAAAACGCAGGATTGGACAAATGAGAATAAAAGCAAACATCTGATCAATGGTTCAGTAAAAGTAGAACTTTTAATATGCACATCAGGAATTGCAGAAGATAAAATATTTTATTAGTGACATAGCAGATAAAATGTTAAGTGGACATCAAACGGAGACTCCTACTAGAGAATGAACAGTGAAGTGTGAATTATGTGATGAAATGTTTAGTCAGATTAAATATCAGAATCAGCACATGTTCATACATACTGCAGAAATGTCAATCAAGTGTGAATTATGTGATAAAAAGTTTATCTATAGTGTTAGTCTGAAACTGCACAAGAAGACGCATAATGCTGAAGAAAGGCCAATTAAGTGTGGAGTATGCCATAAAAGGTTTATTCAAAGAGGGCATCTAAAGTTGCACATGTTGATTCATAAAGAAGAAAGACCATTTAAGTGCAAAGTATGTTGTAAAGCCTTTCGTCAGAATCAACATCTAAAAAGGCACATGAGAACACATACTAGAGAAAGACCATTCAAGTGTGAAGTATGTGAGAAATGGTTCCGTACCAAACAAAATCTGAACGAGCATAAGACGATACATTCTGGAGAGAAATCATTTAAGTGCTCAGAATGTGATAAAATGTTTCGTTTTAAAAGATTTCTTGTATATCACATGATAACACATACTGGCGAAAAAACATTTAAGTGTGAAGTATGTAATAAACTGTTCTCTACACAAAGATACCTGAGCCACCACAAGAAGTTACATGCTGTAGAGTGTTCGTTTAAGTGTGAAGTATGTGATAAAGCGTTTCATCGGAGTGGTTATCTAATAAAGCACATGAGAACACATACTGGTGAAAAACCATTCAAGTGTGAAGTATGTGATAGACGGTTCAGTACCACAGGAAATCTGAACGGGCATAAGATGATACATTCTGGAGAGAAATTATTTAAGTGTACAGTATGTGATAAAGCGTTTCTTCTGAAGCAACATCTAAAAAATCACACGAGAACACATACTGGGGAAACACCATATAAGTGTTTACTATGTGATAAAGCGTTTCGTTGGAGTGGAGATCTAAAAAAGCACATGAGAACACATACTGAGGAAAAAAAATAAGTGTGAAGTATGTGATTGAAAGGTTCTTTGCAGTGGAGATCTAAGCAAGCACAAGTGTATACATATTGGAGAAAAACATTCAAATGTGAATTTTGTGATAAACGGTTTCGTAACCCATGACATCTGAAGAGGAACAATAAATTAAATTATGGAGGGAAATCATTTAAGTCTTCAATATGTGATAAAGTGTTTAGTCAGAGAAAATATCAAACGTATTAAGTTTGAAATGTGCGATAAAAGCTTCCTTAACCCAGGAAATCTGAGAGAGCACAAGATAATACATTTAAGAGAGAAATCATTTGTTTTTAGTAATTGATAAACGGGTCATGGACATATGGAAATTGTAGGCGTGGACATATAAACATGCAAATTAGGACACATACTGGGGAAAAAATTAAGTGTGCAGAAAGAGATAAAAGATTTAGTCAGAATGTAAATCTGCTAATGCACATGAGGATACATACTAAAGCATGTGATGAAAAGTTCTTTCAACGTGGATGTTTTGACAAAACACAAGAGGATGCATCCTGTAAGAAACAAACATTAGTGTAATATGGGATATATGGTTTAGTCAAAGTGGAGGTCTAAGGACTCAATAAAATGAATCATGGAGAAAAGGCTAGTGTGAAGTATTCAATAAAATGTTAATTGGAGTGGTTATCTCATGGTGCATATTAGAGTACATACCGTTGAACAGGAGAAGAAAAATATAAGTGCGAAGTAGGTGGTCAGAGTTTCGCGATAATTAAGCAAATGAAGTATGTAATGAACATTTCAGTCAAAGTTGATGTGCGTTCCAATTCCAACCCCATGCGAAGTGGGTGAACAATATTTTAGCTACAAGAAGTAGCATAGTGAAATAAATATTCTCATTCTCTTGCGTTGCTTAATAGTGTGAAACTTTCTGATAATCTGAGAACGCAATGAATGAAATTGATTTTAGACTGATTGATGACATCAGTACCGAAGACCGACTCACCATAAAAAAAAATGAATTTTATCTGCTCATTATGGAATCAGAAAACGGGTATCCTCCATTATAACAAACATGCAAGTGAGGTCAAAACTATTTTCCTTATACTACTCTTTAGAATGGTCTATGTCTTTACTTTGACATATACTAGACCATGAGGTATAAATATGTAAACGAAGTGAGACTTTTATTAAACTGAACCTATTATTTTTAAAATGTACTTTTCTCGTATCAAGATTTGTTTTTTAAAATTAGAATATGTTGCATAGGAACGTTTAATTTTATTCCATGATGTTATCTTACACAATATACACTTTTATAAATTATGAATCGGATATAGCATGAAATAAAAAAAAAAACATGAGCTATGTTATGACATGTCAATATAATGCATCATACATTTGTCTTTTTAATATTAACATAATACGTAATGAATCATGTATCTTTTAAAATGGACTTTCGTTACAGCAATCACTATATTTGTCATAATTTATGTGTTACACCTTGACTCATTAAACATTAATAAAATGTATATTTCAGGCGTACATTTGGTGCTCTTCTCCAAATTCGCAACAGCTGTTACTGCATCTTTATCTTTCCTCTCAGTGATTGATAAAGCTTAGGTCATCAAGATTGGGAGACTGTGTTTTCACAATCCCTTTCACGTGTTGAGTACTGGACCATAAGGTTCGGGAAAACTGCAAGTGTAGAATGCTACACAAAAGAGTGAACTTATCGAACACAAATTGGTTTTATTCGATCATCCAGCTGTGCCCTGTCTGGTGTTATGAAGATTATATCTTAGCCTACACTAAGTCTTCTAGGTTAAACAAAATTTGTTTGATTTGAAGAAGCCATTTTTCACGAAGGATTATGTATGTCTTGAGTCCAAAATATCTTATGAACTTCCATGACATGTTAGAAGAATAAGAAATGATAGTTTGGTTTACACGAAAAGGACATCATTGTAACGCCAGTGTCATTTTAATTAAACAAACATAATTTCATCTAATCTATATCACAATCAGTCCCTATTTACATATGCACATATGTAGGAATGATTCTATTTTATATGTCCTCCTGCCAAACTAAATGTGTGAACTGTATTGGACAGTTCTGCACCATTTTTGTAAAATTTTCCAAGGTAGTGTACATTTGTTAGAAGTTGTTCACAAAGACGACTTACGATAGGACACTTTTAGAATAGGTCAATTCCTTCAAGACATCTTTTGTGATTACATAAGTGAAATTTGCACAACGGACAGATCAAAAATGAAAACTCTGACAGAAAATTCATCATTTTGAAACCTAGCAGCAGTGGTTATATGGTTGCAGGCGTGTGAGACACATAGATAAACAGAGATAACACACACAGAACACACACAAACACACATACAAGCACACACACGCTTTATTTATATCCTTTAAACCTTCTTTGACACATAAGGCCAGTTAGGTGAAAAGGAAGATATCTCCCAACACTTACTTCAAAAACATCCAAATTTTTTTTTCAATGTGCCTACTCTGGCAAATTTTGAATAGTTGAATCCTCTCAACTTATCCGCTTCCTCCAAAATCACGCCTTGTAGTCCCTAACTGGCTGCTTCGAGACTAGCCATAAAATCTAGGCTGACTTTAACCTTCCAGTCTATTTTAAGTCTTTCCACCACATGGACTCCATATATCAACCACAACCAACTATCTCTAAACTTGTTGATCCGATCCATGTTTGTTTGATTTTTGCTATGTGTAAAAAAAGGCGGATGATGAACGCTATAAATTTTGTATGTCTATCACGAACGTGAATGAAAACATCACTTACTTTCACTACGCATAGTATATACTATCGTCACCAACGAAGTAGCAAGCATATAACAGAAAATTATAGTATCCACAACGATGAGAAGAAACACAAAGCTATACTATTCACAAGATCGGAAAGAGAATTCAATAAACAATATATAATATTCACACCCACAAACAAGCTAGCATAAAACACATACAAATATAGTAACCACACCAGCGAACGAGCAAACAAAAACATACAAATATAATATCCACACCAACAAACGCACATGCAAACATGCACTTCACTAAAGGAGCGAGCTTTTGTAGTCGCTCTACACTACACTACATTCATACATATTGGCATATTGAGTAGTATCTTTTTCTAAAGAACTTGGTAGCTATGAGAAGGTTTGTTTTTGAGAAATCCTATTGCACCTGGCTAATGCTGGCATCCTCCATGGCTGACACCACACTCGCATCACCGCCTCCAGTCCTGTTCCCAATCAATGCGTGTTGCTGATTTCCCAGAGGGAGACTGAGTGGCTACAGATTCCCAGGCTTCAGTTTCTGGGATTAAGAACACTTGTGCCATCTGTCTTCTTTGCAAGACCTGGGAGAGATTTTTCGGACGCTTGGCCTTTGTCTTTACAAATCATCAATTCCCCCCAAGTTTCCATCTGGTGGATAGTGAATCTTGGTACTGGTGGTGGCATTGCTGCTTCTGCTATTTCTGCTGCTGAGGATGTCCTAACCGCAGATCTCATCTGACACAGAGGTAAAATGAAAATGTGAGGTCGTCTCTTCCCGCATCTAGGATTCTGACTTTTTTCTATTTAGCCTATCTGGTGAATTCTTCTAAAATGCGCCTGGCATACCCTAGATTTGGAGTTCTATAAGCTTCGAAGTTATATTACTCATCTTCTTTGAAGTGAACTGATTAACAATGGTAGGCAGACTGACGTGCGCGTGGAGCAAGGAAGTAATGTAAAATATCCCTTGACACGCAAATTGTACCATCACATAAACCGGCGGACTTAAAGAAGCATTCACGTAGACTTTTGATTTACAAACACAGACGTGTTTTTGGCAATACAGAGAAACGAAGCGCTTATAGATTCATTTTTGTCTTCTAAGATATTTAAAGTTTTGGCAAATTGAATAAATATGTTTTTTGAAGAGTATTGGGTAGCACTGAAAAGGGCTGTTTTGGTTGACAGAAAGAAATGACAATCACTGTTTGCTGTCTAAGTTTGCGTCCCTGTTTGGCAGCAGACTATCCTATACAATATGGCCTAGCAGCAGGGAGGGTGAAGCCTACAAATTTTTATTCGACTCATTAAGGAAAAACAAAGGTTCCTACAGATGCTGGAGAAAGGTCAATAACACTAAAACAAAGTCTCTAACTAATTATA
Source organism: Potamilus streckersoni (assembly GCA_016746295.1). NCBI lineage: Eukaryota > Metazoa > Mollusca > Bivalvia > Unionida > Unionidae > Potamilus > Potamilus streckersoni. The sequence continues at coordinate 83,153 of JAEAOA010001941.1, forward strand.
TTTTCATACGGTTACTTTAGCTCATTTTTGTTATACTATTATTGAAGTTAGTTTGTCCTGACTTTGTAAGGCGATTTTGTTTACTTGTAAAGCGACTCAATTTTTGTCCTTCACCCTGCCTGCTGCTCCTGACGGACAATGGGAGCTAACCAAAGATTTTATCTAGACCTACACGATATCTTGATCTAGGATTGTATATATAAATTGATATATAGAGTTTCGTTTCTTAAATCAATAATATTTCCATCCTGATTTGTAAGTTTGAATTTCATTCTCGACAATAATGGATTGTGTTCACGTAGGTAGACTTAATTTATTGGCTCAGATACAATAAGCCACCCTGGGGGACTTTGAATACTGGATGAATATAATATATGTCCCTGCTGAGCCTGTTTAGACCTTGAGAGGTCGACGTGGCAGCTACTGTCAATTATATCGCATTTTAAATTCAGTGCGATGGAGGATGTTATATTAAAAATATTAGGCAAGATGTGTCGACCTGTTCCATATGGGTCATTATTATATTTGAGAACTGCTCGGGGTGGGATAAATTTTGTCCATGAAGTACATGTCCCTCTGAAATACTCATCGATAAGATCGTGAATTGATATTTTTTAGCGCAGATGAGTCAAATCCGGGAATAATGAATGTTGGTAGTTGTTGTGCTCTTATTGTATCATGTTTCATAAATAATCTCGGTGCTGTATAATTAATGAAAAAGTTCATAATAGTTTTATTGATAAGATCAAGGTCTGCTGCAACAGCGTATAAATGATGTATCGCTTCGATTTTTTGCATATTCATGTCCTCGGAGTAATGCTGACATATACCAAAAAATAAGTGTATTGAATTATTATAAGTATTATAAAATTTAGTCTTCACGTCATTAGAATATGTCTTAAAGAAATCTTCATAAACGGGGAAATCTATACATGTAGGACGTGCATGAGTATTCATATCAAGGATTGTAATATATTTTATTCATAGACCATAAACATAATTCGGTTCGTTTTTTTGACATTATGGTTGTTTTAAAAATATTCGGTTATCTGTTTTAAACTCTTCGATTTTGGGCTATGGCGGACCTTGATAAGTTGGTGCAACTTCAGGGTAACTTCCTAATACTGATCTAATCGAACTTTGATAAATATCTACGGCATAGTCAGTAAAATGTATTTCAATCACCGACGATAATGTTGGTTCATAAACAGTAATTGCTGTCCTGGATTCTTTTCCTGTTAAAAACTTAATTCTGCGCTGGAATTTCTCATTAATTTGCTCTATCTGATAACTGCCATTTTGAACACCAACTACTTGCCAATCTGTAGTTCCAAGATTCTTATTTTTTATTTGCGAATACTAATGAATAATTTGGTTGTTGTCCACCAAATGGTTAAAATCTAATATTAGAACAGCTATAATAAACACGTAATTGAGCTAATGCTATCTCTTTGACTATAATTGCAGTTGGAAAGTTAACACTAAATTCAGGATTGGTTGAACTTTTCGATATCATAGTAGTTATTGAAGGAGTTATGTTAGTGACGATCTGCTGTAACAACTCTCTCGACTCAATAACCAAACGATGTTCAGGCGCTGACATTATTGAGATTATTATTATTTAATTCTCCATTTATTTTTCTCTGGTTATTGTCACCAGAATCGTTAGTGATTCTAAAGGCTTCATCTTAGGTTCTAATTATCATTGCAAACACCTCATCAGATATTTTAGAACCGCTGAGATAGGTAGACATATATCAAGATAGTTTAGAGTAGGTTGTTGATGCTGTGTGTAATTTTATCATATACTCACGCAATTTATCATTCGCACATGTAGTTTTCTTTTTAGCAATAATACTAAGAATGACTGATATTGTCGTTGAAGTTGAAACAATAATTGTTATTATTGCTGGAGCTGTCATTTTTAATGTCGATAATTCATTTTGATCCACATTTGCAATATTAAATAAATCATCGATCTCATTTCTGAGTTGATCGAGGGTTACATATTTAGATAAATCACCTTGATGCTGAGCTTTACAACGAGCAGATCTTCCGTAGATATCTACCATTATATTTTACTGATGTCTGTTTAAATGTGACAGCATGGTATATTCATGCACGACTTTATGAGGTGGCTTTCCTGGCGGTGCTAGTAATATATTATCAAGTACATCAACTACTTCACGACCACATATTGGTGGCTCAGTTAATATTTGTTTTGGTAATGTAGAATACCAGATTGGAGTAGTATTATTACTGACATAATGAAGAAATTGTTTTGGTGGCGCTAATCCATACGAACCAAAATAAAGAATTCCTCGTGGATCCATTTCATACGCTACCCAGTGGGTACCTGGTCCAGAGTTTTTATCGAGATTATTTAATACCTGTTTCAGTACTGTTTAGTTGTTTTGGTAACTGATCGCGCATAAAAATACCTCTAAAGTTCATTTATTTTTAGCTCTTTAGCAGCATCGAGTAAATCAAAATTAGGCATAGGTGAGATCAGTAAACTGTCCCTGGAAGTCTTAGATCTTTTCCGTATCATGAGGGTAGAGTCTCTGGTAATCTGAGATCTTATCTCATTTTTTTAGATGTTCTTTTTATTTCCTGTCCAATTGCTTTCTTTCATGCCATTCCAGCGGTAGTTCCAACAGCACCTAACGCAGCTGCTTTCGCGACCGCTGGCGCTGCTGCGGCTATTAAGGCTGGTATAGCTGCGAGAAGGGGACATATACCAACCGTTTTAAAAAGCATCTTTGATTGCGCCTGTAGAAAGATTAAGTTTGACGCCTTTATTTAATTTTTTTGCTTCATTAATGTTTTTGAATTGACGATCTGTCAATGATAATTTGAACCGCTCATCTGTTCCTTTTTCAAAGATGTTTTTATTCCACAGTTATTGTTTAATGCCGATTGCAGTCTTTTTTCTGACCAGTAGTCAGGGTAACATTAACGTGAATATATGACATTTATATTACTCATGAACGATCTAATTACGTGTTACCTATTTTCTACTGGAGCATCAATGACTCTCGTTCGTCCACCAGCACCTTCAAGGAGCATTGATTTATCACTGAGTATAACAGCAATTGCTCTATAATTATGAATTAATGGAGCTGGTGCTACCGGCAGTGTTACACGAGCTCGAAAATATATATCAACCACTGCCTGTCTGGTTAAATCTAAATGTTCTAGTGAAAAGTAATGAATCAGATACAGCATTGTAAATTCTAGTTGTGATATTTGTAATCCAGTATCAACATTTTGATCACGCCCCATGAATGTCATAAGACGATGATATACACAGGCTACACGATTTTGGTTCGAAATCTAACAAAATATCCTCGGATGATTCTTGATATCCATTTATCCTTAATGAAACCTCAGAAACACTAAGATTATCAAATATCATAACATTGTGCGTTTGCGAACTTACTCTTGCTGTGTCTTGAAGCACAATAATTATATGTCTTGGTGCAGAAATACCTTGCTGACAGGCTATTTGCCATGTAAATAAACCGTTAATATTACTCTGGATTGCATCTGTGGTCATTGTCAGCCATCATAGTACTGATTTACCCCCTTGACGCATGAAATATAGTAATCGTTGCTCTTAAGATATTGAGGGAGCTAAAACTGACCTCCACAGGGTAAGTTTTGTTTCTACTACTTTCCCAGCATCAATACCAGGGAGTCGCCATATTGCATCATCGTCTGTGCTTTTTCGTACGAGTTCTACTGTATGTTTAGCTCCGAAAATGACATTTATGACATTTCTACAGGATCCAAACATTTGTGATAGTGGAATTGCACATGAAAATACTTTTCTATTTCCTTTTAACATCGCTCGACGTGATCTAAATCCTAACTTGAAATCTGGATCTACATCTATAATCATTCTCTCTACGTCTGCATCGGGAATTCTAGGAAAATTACTTAGTCGTTTTATTTCATACTGTTGATACTCTGGAGAATTAGATGTATCCTTTACAAAAAACATTGATGGACCAGCTGATCTTGAATAATCGTCACTATATCTTGCAAGACCAAGTATTGTTGTAGCAACGTCAACATCTTTCTGAACTAGTTCAATATTTTTTCCGTCAATCATATACGGTGCGCTATTAAACAACACCATTATACCATTATTAACAAAGCCAACACTTTCATTAGCGTCGCATTCAGCATTATCTGCTTTCAATATCTTACCTTCGACCTCAATAAATGCTTCTGAGGGTAGGAAATATCTACTTGTATCCTGAACCTGTAATTTGATTCATCCAAGCTGATCTGGCATTCGGACGTCATAAGAATAGTACTGATAATCATGTATAGACTCATCTTTGAGAACTGGTGCGTCCATGTCAAATGAAGGATCACTTATAGGTTTGAACATATTTATTATAATTATTATCGTTTGAAACGAAGACCGCTTCATGTTATGAGACTTGCGGTTATGTTGTTCTCTTTTTCTGATAAAGGTATATCAGCCAACTCTGCTAGTTTTTGATTAGCGACTTGATTTATTATTTTACTAATATTGGCAGGCATTAATTCAGTCCTAGTTAAATTTACACGCTGAGGTCGGACCGCTTGAGGTCTACGTACTAATTGTGCTAGTCTAAATTTGATGGCCAAGAATGCTTTACTAGCAACATTACTAAGAGCACCTATACTTCTTCACGAACTACATCAATAGGTTTCATTCCTAGCTGCTTTGCAATTGGTTTTGCTTTTAGTGCTATTCTTCTAAATAGACCCTGTACAATGTCACCTAACCCATCTCTGTAGGCTGTCCTGTAAATCGGTATTTGAGAGTTAATAGCACTGACCATGATAGGTCCACGTTGAGTACTACTATGTACTATCATTTTATTTTATAGTCATTATATTTAATTGCATAATGAGTTCAGTGACTTAGTCACTATAATAATCATCGGCATTTCATTAATGAGAGACTGATACACATTAATATCCATTATACCGCCTGTAAATAATCTTTCATAAATATCTGCTGCTTCATTAATGATTTCTGGTGAATTTTTACCAGCTCGTTTTCCTCCAATCAGAATTTCTAGTCGTTCAACATCAGCAAGAATGTTGTTAGGACACAGAGCAATAAGACCACTTCCCTGTGTGGTAAGACCACTTCCAGTAGAAGGAAGCATACCGTATGAAATAAATTACTGTATGTATGCACATTCCATTTCCTTTTAGACAGCAAGGCGCAAGAGGAGGTAGAAATTTGATTGTGGAAGACTACTGCTCAAAGACATTCAGAACATGTCACCTGCTATATGATTCTAATAAAACTCATATTTTCAGATTATGTCCTGATACGTGACAAAGGCTCGTATTCAGTAAAAAAGAAAATTGTGAAAGCAAACAAGCTTTGTATATTTTAACAAAACAATTTATTTCCCAAGACAAAAATGTAAAAATTCGTAAATAGGACATACGATCTGAGAATATAATCCAAAATGTGATCCTCAGAAAGAAAACACAAGTCCTATCACTAAATAGTCCATTAAGAATCCAGATTCTAGTCCCAACGACGTACAAAGCAAATTAATCACATATACGTAACAGTAAAAAAAAATGATAGAGGACGATGTAATGCAGCGAGAATTAAAAAGCACATATCGCACAGCGCATGAAGCTAGGGCTCGCAAAATGAACCATCCACCACCAGCTATAGCCTCCTCATACAGGAAGAAGTTGGTTTTCATGATAAGGACTCAATAATTCAGGAGCACCGTCAACGTTTCAATACATGAACATGTATTTCGGCCAATAAAGTTGAAAAACCTCAGTAGTGTCTGATATTTTATTTTGCCATTATACAGATACATTCACACAGAGTTCTAGAACTGTCATGAGTTTTCAGATTTGTCAGTCAGAAGTGAGAGTACATGAATCCTGTGCAGGTTTCAGATTAGAAGGTCTTGCGAATCGTGCTCACTACACATGATGGTAATATTTTGATAATTTTTAATAAGTATCTTCCCCACCACACCCTTGCATTTAGATACTTTCAAGTTCCTTTTATTGCGATATACTGATGACAAAGCCGCTTAGTTTATATTTTAGATGTTATAAAATATTCTTAAAAATGGTTAATAATCCTTTTTGGTTAGTTGTTACACTGGATCACACAGTTTAGTTGCGTTCCCTATTTCTCTTATATGTACTGCATGTCCCGCAAATATAAATAAAGAGTAATTAGATAATATTTTTTACAGGTTAGATTTATTGGATGACCTGTTATCATATTGGTATATTTTGTTCTATATTATTAATGGTTATAGTTATAGCGTCAATTTTTTATTTACATTTTTTTTTCCAATCACTGTTATCTGACCACAGGCTTTCATTGTTCCAACAATGTAGCTAATTAATTTTCTCACTGTTTTGTTTTCTGTTGTAATATCCAATTTAAGTAGCATTTTTTTTAGAAATATGTCCTTATCTTTTTTTGTCCAATTATCTCAACCCATTTCTGTATATTTTTCTTGCATTCTTTTATTTCATTACTTTCCGTGTAGCTTGCTTCGGCATTGTTAACGTCGCTGATATCATTGTGGTTATCGGCGGCGTTATCTTAACGGTAATCAGTTTCAGTCGTGTGGTTATTTTTGTGCGGTCCTGTTGACATGGCTATGGCTCTATTATTGGGATACAATTTATACAGTTCTCTAATTTCAGCGAATTTATTGCATTAAAATGCAACCATTTATCAATGTTTGTATATTTATGTATACAAGAATCCGTCACCACGTATGTAATTTTCATTGTTGATGTAAATTTTACCGGATCGTATATATATATATATATATATATATATATATATATATATATATATATATATATATATATATATATATATATATATATATATATATATATATATATATATATATATATATCTTTTTCGCGATAATATTACGGATACCAGCAACCCAGTCAACACAGACACCATACCCAACTACAGGTGATATTACGTGCGTCGCTGATATCGTACCGATTTTTGTCTTTGCTCCAGACACCAGGGAGGACACATCGTAAACAACAGAGTCGATATTAATTATTTATCTGCAATATATATTGTTTTATCACCTGCTCGTTAATCGTATGCGGTAGAGGTGCCTTCCGTGCACATGCTAGATTATACCGAAACGAATTATGTTATACAGTAAGTTACCAATACAGTGAGTTACAAATCCTAGAAAACTCAAATACATCCCAGCGGTTAAATTGTTGTCTTCTGGATCCAGTGTGAATCATATCATTTTTATACCACGACTGACAAGGATTCGGAAGAACTTAGGTGGGATAACGTCGTAGAAATGTTTTAAATATACTAAATCGTGTGCCACTAAACACGATGAGACTGTACTAGCCGGTGACCGAGATGGAAAGATTTATGGAGCTGTTACATTAAGACCATGTTTCTGATTTGGACGCTACTATGCATATTACGTTGATAAATTCATCCGTATTAATTACATTATCCGTATCAGTTTTAAGATTTTGGCAGGTAGTAAGGGAATTTCAATGAGACTAATGTTAAAGCAATTTGGGTTTCCAAACAAGTCATTGTTTACTCTATTTACACCTGTACGATGATCTTAAAATGCGTTTAATTAATTATCATATTACGATCTAAAATCGGCCAATACATGCCTGATTATTAATAACGATGTTCTTATCTATATATCCTTGTTATCCACGTATATCTTCATTTCAGCGTCTATTGGTTCTCATAATATTGAAATTATAATTCCGTTGATGTTGAGTTCAGCACTCATTTCCTGTTGCGTACGCTGATAAATCAATGCTACACTAGGTCTTGCTTTTAGTAGATCTTCGGCATATATGTATGATGATATGGCATTACAAGATCATGATTGACCTATATGCATGTTTTGGAAAAGCAGGTATTTCAGCGACTATCATTTGACGACTACGCTAACAACTTCAGACAACATGACAGCAATTGTTCTGTAACCACCAAGACTAGCAGGAATATCATTAATATTAATTAGAAAATGTTTATCACGACAGATTGACTGAACAAATCCAGATTTTCCAACGAAAAGTAACAAATTGAATACAACGACGCAACATCAAGGAGATATTTATAAAACAGAAAAAACACTGATTACAATATTATATGCCCGCTTACGCTAGTTTTGTTCGAAACTCAATATTGTGTCTTCCTAAATTCCATTTATTATTCTGTGACATCGTAGACACCTTTAAGCGGTTAAAAACCATAGGTTTTTTTTTATTATTTTCCAATCATTTGTCACCTTTAAATGCACCATATATGTCTTGGGGCTAAAGTTCCTTAGATCATATATGCCATGCAAATGCATTTGCTTTGGTTCTAATGGCTATGGCCATTCTTCGTCCTCGACAACTCTGACGTACTACTACTATTCATTAGCGATGACAACCGTGCTTCTCATGCAAATGCCGGAGTTAATATTTACATCCAAAACGGATGTTTTATTAGAATTACTTTACCGTCATCATTGTCAGGTTACTTCGAACTTACTCTACCGTATCAATGGCCCCAACTAATTTTCTACCATGTTTCCTGAATAAGAAGTATATTACAGCTGTATTAGACATATGATTATATTTTGAACACCAGTATCGTCGTGTTGACTATTCGATGTTAATTTCTGGATTAACGGCAGCGACTACCGCGGCTACCTCGTCGTCAGGGTTATCGACTAAATTTCTTGGTCGTCTGATGATATACTGTGTGTTGATAAGGTGGTTAGAAATATCGTTTGAGAATATAATTAATGGATCTGAGGACCTTGTATAATCATTGGAATATCTTTCAAGACCAAGTATCAGACTAGAAACAAATGCACCATAATACCATTATTATCAAATCCACATTTGACATCGACAGCGCACGGATTATTGTTATCTATCAAAAGTCTATCCTAAACTACAAAGAATACCTCATCGATTAGAAAATATCTGGATGTATCCATCACTTTTAGCTCGATTCCTCCACGTTTTTTATTTTGATGTTTGTGTTTCCTAACTAAAATGTTGTTCATCACACACACAGACTCATAATTGCGTACTGGTGCATACATGTCCAATTCTGGATAAGGTACAAAAATGAATGATTCTGTTATATTCACTTCTGTGCAAAAAAGATCAATAACACGGACGATGACGGGCCTGACCATTATCCGATAGCAGGTTTGCTCCTTTATTTTTTTCCCTATCGGACACGGCTTGTTTTCTCCCAGATAAACCGCCAGACAATTCTTTCAAATTCTCATCTGCATCTCGATTTATTTCTTTAAAGACATTTGCTATCTTTTCTGTGCTGAGTAATTTTTCTGGACTGCTTCGCCTTATGATCTGATTTTTAATGTACTAATCGTGCGAGTTTGTCTTCGTTGCAGAGTACACTTTACCGTCAACATTACCAATAGCGCCAATACCATTATCACGGGCATCTTCGAAGGCCGTCACGACTACATAATTTGCAATCGGAGTAGCTTTTGGCTATCATTTTCAATAGACCTTGAACAAAATTGCCGTGTCTCCCCATCTCATTTTATAGACCCGTACGTGTGACGTTATAAGGGTCACGTTGGGCGATGTGGATAATCGTGTTATTTTGTTATCGCTTATATAATTGTTGACTAACTTTAGTAATCGTCGGTAATTTCATCGATTAGTGCCCAATGACTCTTCAGTCCAAGCGGCCACCGGCAAATAAACGTTGCCAGAACACAATTGCTGCATTTATGATTTTATGGAAATTATCGCTTGCTCGGTTTCCACCAATCAGAATTTGTATTGGCTCGAAATTAGCGAACCTGTTATTGGAATAATGTTTCTCTTTAATCACTGGTGAGGCTTGTTCTCTACAACTTTGTTAGCGACTGGCAAAGCTGCTTCCGGCTGTATCTTCAGGTGGTTCGTTTTGTGGGTCTGGTTGAGAATCTGAGTGTTCTGATGGAGCGTCTTTGATTCAATTTTTCTCATTTACTTGTTTGTTTTAAACCTAGCTGTTATATTTTATTTGGTTCTTTCTTCTCTCACTGTTTTAAGCTTATTTCAATTCTTTAGTTTATTATTTTATTTGTATCCTTTCCTGTTTTTCTCTCAGAATATACCCGTCTCCTAACTTGTTAAAATCTTTGAACTGCTGAGCACCGGACACACACACACACACACACACACACACACACACACACACACACACTTACACACACACAAACGCACTTTGCTTTAATTTGAATTCTTACACAAAGGTATTTATTGATAATTATTTTAAATTCTACAAAGGGAATTATAATTCTAAAAATCGAACAGGAACTGTTGAGTCGTGAACACAAAATACGTTATACGTGACGTGAACGCCATCCATCTTGAGAATTATAAGGATTCGTTCTTTGATTCATATAGAACCTTTTAGTGATAGGTCATTTTTTTGTAAATGCTATGATTATTTCTTGGATTAGATTTGCGTATAGCAGCATAGAAGAACACTACAATTGTTTTTCGAGATGATATATTTAAGTATGAAAATAATGCAAAATAGGTAGGGTCAACAACGTTGAAGCTTAATCTCTAACTGAATTGAGATTCTATTTATGTGGGTTACTCTTTCATTGAACGTGTTTCTTCATTTTTGCGGTACTAGATTGTGTAATTTTTATGACTTTACCCTCTCCTTCTTTAAGCAAACCATTAATTTTTCAATAATTATTGTTTAAGCTCACTCAGGTAGACTAGCTCGAGAGCAAATGGAGGCAAAAAGAATATGTGTCCACTACATAATGGAGATAAACAACAATTACAGGCTCGGCAACAAGCATAGGAACAAGTTTCAGAATCCTCGGAAGTATTTATACCAGTTATAAAGAATATCAATGATCTTCTTCCACCATGGACATAAACCGGTGATGGAACAGGGAAAATAGCAGAGCGAACTTTCTGAAATATCTGCGGCCCAGCCAGCGGAAGCTGTAGTGATATTTCACCCAATCTTAAATGAATTCAGTAAAATTCAAGAACATTTGAAAATTTAATCGTCAGTGTGATGCAAAATTACAATAAAGACACGATAAATGCATCATTGATACGACTCTGCATCTGAACGCAGTGATATCTGACCGGGAACATATAAGACATGTCTTACGTAATAATGTCAAATGTTAATCGACTACATATTAGATCTCCCATCATATCTGGACGTTTGGAATCAATACTCGATGATTATTGAAAAAGAGTGCTCATTATAAAACTTCAGCAAATATTTGAATCTCGCTGATGTTTATTCAGAAATTCATTGAATCGGGAAGAAAAGTAGGCCTACCAGCAAAGTATTCTCAAACACACTAAATATAAAAGGGGCGGAGGTCTTTTACCGGGTGTTGACAATATCACTTCAATGATCTCTGTAAAACTAGTATGTGATGTCAATGATAGCAGCCATCAAGTTTGATCTGAAACATCCAAACATGTACAAAAATAATACATTACTTTATTAAAATACACCTTGAGTATCACCAGGGTTTTTGAATGTATCACACCCAATCAATGTTTTTTTATTTAAAATAGCATTATCCACTCTTATCGCGAATACATTTTAAACTTATGCTTGTTGTAAATGCACACTCCACCATATACCAGTATGTGTTCAACAGAATTTGTATAATATTAATGGAGCAGAATCGTACAGGTTTCTGGTTACAGAATTGTTTCTCTTGAAAATATGATATACAGAAGAACTTTTAGAATAAAAAGATGCATACGTTTCAATATAACAATTTATAAATATAAGCAAACCAATCGACCTTAGATATTCAAATGAATGTTTAATTTATAACTGAAGGAAAATTATGAAATGCAAATACTTTTATAGGAAAGGTATAATTGCAGACTAGCATAGCTTTGTATCGCAGTAATGAAGAAGCTGATGGCATTTGTACAATTTTATTCCATGTACAGCCATGCCTATGTTTATTCATTTATTTGCAGAGTATTATTTCGAAATAAACTTTGCAACATTGAAATTGTTATTAATATTTGGAAGTCAGTTTGAGTTTTGGTGAAAAAAAAATTCTCTGACAGCTGCTAGTATTGCTATGACAAAGTGCCTGAAACATTTTTCATTATATGTTGTCACATATGTGGTGAATTTGTTATCATAATTTAAATGTCACTACACACAATTTATTTGAATTTATTTTGCATTACTTCTAATATTTAAAAACAGTACCCCAATATACATTTCTGCTTATTCACATCCAGATTTAATTACCAAGACTATGAAACCCACGAGTTATAAAACCATATGAATTGAAATTTGGGATAACCTATAAGTATCATCTTGTGGCTTTTGTCCGTCAGAGCGTTCATTTCCAAGCAAACACGGTTTCCACCCCTCCCCCTCCTTACGCGCTTATACTCTGTGCTTCAGAATTTCATCAAGTACTTTATTTTGACGGGAAATTCCACGTGAAAACATCTAAAGGAATATTAATATTAAAACAATCAAGCATGTCCAGAATTTACACAAATGGAAAACATTCTTCGGATAGGATCCTATGGCAATTCATTCAAATAAAGATTTAACAGAACAGCAAACAATTAAAAAATAAATTAGGGGCGTTTTACAGGAATATATGAGACATTTCTAGGCATACACCGGTGGGGATTGAGCCATCCCATGTTACTGGGCTGGGATTGTGCATGCTGCATACCATTTTCTCTATAAATTTTTTTTACGGAAAAATGAATGCTAGAATGTTTCTCTTTAAACGTTTAGAATAACTTTAATCTCAGAAAGTACTAGACTTGAAGGTTGTTCTGCAAGCCGTGGAAACCGTAACGGAATTTTGAATTGGAGAAGCGATGAAAAATTTGATCACTAAACTGTAGAGCATTTTGCTTATGTTACAAGCGAGCTATATCAATTAATCATTGGACTTTTTCTACATTAAGTGTTTTTAGTATCCACCTAACAACCAACCCATTTTGATCTCAAACGTTTAGCTAGGTATCGGTATAACAATCTACCTGTCGTTCATACAGTGATATACGAATCTGCCTCATTGTTGTATATGTATTTATCATGCGGTCTTTTTCAATGTATTCATTCTACCGTCATCATTCTATTGTTCTGATATATACTTTCCGAACGTTATTAACCGTACTGTATGCTTAGTTTTAGTAATATTTCCAATTGTGCATCGAAATATAAGTGGAGAAAAGCGACACAAACTATGACTAACAAAAATATTTCCGAAGCATTTTAAAGATTTAAACCCATTTATATTAGTTTCAAACACAAAATAGACTTTTCTCTTATCTTAATTAAATAGTATGTCCCTTAGTTCTAAAGATATTTGTCATAGGACTTTTTAATCAAGAATTCTAATACCAAAGAAATGACTAGCCTATATAATGGGTGTAACATTAATTCTTTATGGGTTTGTAACCTATACAAAATGGTTTCAAAACATGACTTTCTGTGTGTTTGTAACCTACATAAAAGAAATTAAAATAAACAAGTTTTTATGTTTGTAACCTATAAAAAATGGTGTTTGAAAATGGATTGTGTGATTGTAGCGTATACAACTGTTTAAATATGTACTAAAGAAAAAGCTTCTGACTAATGAAACACTGAAGACTGATGCCAGATGAAAAATGTCTTTAAAGCTATAAGTGGGAGTGGGGGTGGGTAAGTGTGGATTTTTTCGACCTTTTCTTTGGAACATTTATATAACCACAAGACACCTTTTAGAAAAATCTAGTTGAATTTTTTTTCGGCATAAACAAGGGAAATAATATTTATTATTTTCTATGCTAATTGAAAGCAGTAATCTTCTAACCAATTCCCCATTCCCCATAACATTTAAATGTTTGGTCGCAAATGAATTGTCCCACCAGTAATCCTTCTAAATGCTGGCTCTAAATATTTCAAACTAATGTCAGACTATGTTCAGTAGATATTAGAAAAAAAAACTTATTTTCTACATCGGTAACGTGTTATGACAAATCGATTACTGGCGTCTTTATTTATCAATCGATTTTTTAGCTTATGAGAGCGAATGACATACAGAGACAGAAAGAGAGAGAGATCAACAAAGGGAGCGATATAATCATGAATGACCTTTATTTAGAACAAGTACAATTATTCCAAAAGTTTTCATTCCGATTTAAACAATGAAAGATTTCAAGTTTATTTTCAAATGTTGTACTGTTTGGTAAATCAACTACCAATCATTGAACCCCAACCCACCGACACAAAAAGAGAAAATGTGCCGAATTGTATATCCTATGTGACAAATATATGTGAGACCATTTGTTTTCCACTTAGTGCGATTTGTTCCAAAAACTTGTTCTTTGAACTAAAGTTACGACGTGCTTCAAGACTCTTTCTACAGTTCACCCAGTACAAGCTTAGGTGTGGTTTTTGTGTGAATAGAGGACACTCATGAGATTACAAACCAACGTAACTGAAGACATGCCTCCCACCTGGGACTTTCTTAGTTGAAAAAGGGTCAAATTTAGCCACAAACAATGTCAAACCATGAAATTTTTAAGTAGGTCTTTGTTTGCACAGTTGTTGCTTGTTTCCTGATTTAGGACTTTATCTGTCCTCCAAAACTGGCGATCCAGAGCCAAAAATACAAAATTCTTAAACTTATAATACCTCTTTAGATTCAAGCATCTAATGCTAATAATATAAATATACCAGATGACGCAAAGTTAGTGCATACAACGGTCCCTGAATTTGTAATAATATTTCATAGAAGTGTGACAACAGCGATGGGAAACACAAGACACAATCATGATGTACATGTCCAATGCAAGCGAATCCGTACATGAAGAGTCATAACAAAGAAGTACATGATACTGCTATTTAAAATCGGCCTTTGGTACAGTGGTTCCGGTGTTGAAACCGATGGTGACACGGGGATTGCACGCTTTCAAAGTTGCGACATAGATCCAAATTGTCCTGAATGACAAACAAAACCCCAAAAGAAGCTTTATTAAGAGCAGGCAAAAATGCTTTGCTTCAAATTGGCAAAAACCGTTTGGGACGGCGAGAAACTCATATAAATACCACGATCGCTGCTGTGTCAGACATTCCTGACGTCCCAACAATGACAAGGCAGGAAAAGGCGACGACGATGAAAACACCTCTTAAGAGGACCTCACACCCTTAGAACTATAAATTCTAAGAAAAGAAACCCTGCGCGAGACTTAGTTTTTTCTGATTATTAATTTGCACGCAAAAGAAAATGATGCACCGAGAGTCTTGTGCGTGTTCAAAGTTGGAACTGGATCTGTTTGTCATTCTACCCACAATGATGACCATGCAAGAATCCCATTGGATCGAATTTCATCCCGTCTCCTCTTTTACTGAGTCCGCTCCCATCAAGTTTAAATCAAAGGAAAGCCCGAAGATTGCATCAATCTAAATAGCAGTTACTTGTATCTGAATCTGAAAGTGATGAAAATCGACAACACCGCTCTGGAGCCGATGCCAGAGTAGCGCCCGTCAACAATTTCATGCATTCCCTGTTCGGTGAAGTGGATTTATTCTTGAATAGCAAACTGGTCAGCAGTACCATGAATTCTTACCCATACCTGGCATACCTAGAAAATCTCTTGATGTACGGAAAAGAGGCCAATAACACTCATATAGATCCTTACGTGGTTTAGAATCCTAACACAGCCGGTGAAGCTAAGTTTAATGATACGTCCCTAACAGAATATGACGTTCATCATAATGTAGGTTTTAACGATCGTCGAAAGAAAATTATGCAAGGTTGTAGTTTAGAACCGATCGATTCTTTGCATCTGGACATGTGGTTGTAAGACAGGTGTTTGCTGAACGGAGTGGATATTCGCCTGAGCCTGTCTTGTAGCCGTGCCGCTTTCCATCTGATGGCCCATACTAACGAATACCAATCCATCATCCAAGAAGCCAGGCTTTATTTGTGTCGTGTAAAAGTGTGACCTAAAATGGGAAACGTTGTCAGTCACACTTTAAGAAGAAAAACCTCCAAGTATCCGATACAACGTGTAGCAGTGAAAACATTCACCATTGCTAGTGGACTCCGTTGAAAGATCGAAGATCATCTGTTCCAATGACAGTTACCCAAACATTTAATCGTTGTTATCGTCCGCAATGCAGCCCTCAACGGAACCTTCACTGCCAATCCTTTCCAGTTTCAGCACTTCGATGTCTCCAAGATAGAAGTCAGTCGTGATTACAAGACTTTGTGTACTAAACCATTTGAACCTAACTTTACCCTTGACAATTACTTGAGATAGTACTTGTCCCTGTACGAAGCTACTGGACAACTATGAAACAACACTAGCCATGGTATTTTACGACGATTCTGCAGGAGATTACACTTTGTGGGCCTTTGATTTCATTCCAGACCAAGGCAGTGACATTGGACATTTCCAATTTATAGAATCCGGTCAATAGCATGTGGAACTTCAGTTTTCACAAGCTCTCACCGAGACAGTGAGCGTCACCATGTATGCTGAATTCGATAATACCATTGAAATCAAGAGTGCGAGAAAAGTCATTATATATTATTAGACACTATGGAAGACATCCTATGTTCATAACAATAATAACATTTAGTGTGCTGCTTTGCTAACATTGGATGTGATTCTTGTTTTTTTACGGACAGACACGACATGACAGTCAAGGAAAAGGGAATTGTAATTATAAGGAAGGAATTATCTTTAAACTAGCAAAATACATTCCCATTATCTATTTGCTTAATTCAATACACAATTTGAGTCTTTATTGCGCCTTATTGCCTTAAATACTCTACATTGTCATCATTATTACCAAGCACGCTAGTTGCCCGTTTAATTACTTTCACAACCTTCTAAGCCAACTCCACATTCATTAAATGAATAATACCTAACATAAATTATGTAGAAACTAGAGGAAAACCGATCTGCATGTTAAACAAATTTGAATGACTTGAAAGACCTTTATTCTCAGAAATAATATCTTGACTTTATCTCGATATATAATTTTCTCGTCTGACATTCCGCGTGCTACAAAACCTGGACCACTCTACTAATAGGCAAATTATGTAAAGACTACACTGCTTGGTTGGAATTTAGACGCACTTCTCCTACGACCAAAACACAATAGCAGCTCAAGGGAAGGATTCAAATGTAAACAACGAACCAATAATCAAAAGACGCCAACATTAATAGCTTATTAGTATGCTTTATACCCATTAAAGAAATTCATTCATGTGTAACTGTGATGGATCATAAAAATGAATAATAGTGAATAATCGTTAAACATTAAAGACAGTTATAACCGTAACTACTTAATATTCTGCGATCACAATGAATGATACATATCTTAATAAACTAAGTGTAGTAATAAGAATAACTATACTACTGCTACTACTACTAGTAATAATAATAATAATAATAATAATAATAATAATAATAATAATAATAATAATGATAATAATTAGTAGTAGTAGTAGTAGTAGTATTTTTATTATTATTATTAGTATTAGTATTAGTATTATTAATAAATTATATAACAATCCCACCTCCCTGAAATACTGCTCTAACTAGATCTAAAATCACGACAATATTAATCATAGTATTAATGAAAGAACAAACTAAACCAATACTACTACTACTACTACTACTACTACTACTACTACTACTACTACTACTACTACTACTACTACTACTACTACTAATAATAATAATAATAATAATAATAATAATAAAAACAAGAACAACAACAACAACAATAATAATAATAATAATAATAATAATAATAATAATAATAATAATAATAATAATAATAATAATAATAATAATAATCTCGTCATATAAACATTACTATTACACCTATCAAAATAAAAAATTACTAATAGAAATAAATATAAAATAAGTTCTACCACTATTAATGCAACAAATAATAGGAATAATGATAACTCCCTGAAGTCAATAGTAATATAACTACTAAGGATGTTATTCATAATAAATTTAATAATCATAATATATTTAAAACTTTTAGACTTAAATTCTACTAATAATATTAAGAATAATAATAATGTCACTAAACCAATATTATAAAAAAACAGTAACAAGATTATAATATTAACATAAATGGAAGCCAATCCAATTGTGCAGAATAGTGGTGATAGGTTAGGTCACTAAACAGACCTGAGTAAAATAATGATATAACCTCATAAATAAACTACGGACAATATGACAGCTGAATACATGAACCAGGGTCATCATAAGAATAAAAAAAACAGAAAGAAGGAAAAAAGCGCAACAGTTACAAGAAGACACAGACTAGACCAAACGGCAAATTTCCAATAAGAAAAGACACACACTGGACGAATAACATCATTCGCCATAATAAAAAGATGCATCAACCTTCGTATCCTTTTTCAAAAGATTAATAAACTATCAACAGTTATAGACAGATCAGGTCAAAGCAGGAAAACTCCAAGAAGAAAAGGCTTACAATATGGAAGGACAGCATTAATAACAATTGCCATAATGAATATATTAATCAAATTTCATTGCCTATTTAAAGATTTTATCAAAATCAATTGCATGAAAAGCCTCAAGTATGGGACAGTTCAAGAAGCTCTAACTACTGTCCTTCAAATACCCCACCCATGCACACACACAAAACCCCTTGCATGTGTTTGGTATCGTATCAAACATCAGGGACAGTTCAGGACTCACCCATCCACCCTGCTGTCCCATAACAAGAACAAGCATTTAAGCGTGGAACCAGCCTGCACTGCGCGGCCAGTTATTCAGACACATTTTTAAAACTCAATCTTCACTTTGTCCCTAGAAGGCAATCAAACAAACATGATCCTTTGCAAAGTCGGTCAAAACTAAACCATCCTATAAGCGGAGCTAAATTTTGTAATAGGTGGCATGCATCCAACAGAATGGGAGTACTTTCGGCCTTTCTAAGTACGCCAAATTCCAACAACATAATATTCCCAATTCACACCTCTGCGACATCTGGCCAATTGCTTAGGTGGCTTACACAAAATTGGAATAGGGACAGCCGTAGTCATAACTGGTGATGATTTGATCTTTAATCCCGCCTGCCTGAGACAAAGTCGTGTGGGCTTTATTATTGGTGATCTGGTGGGGTGGGGATCGTGACCGCGGTTGGAGATCTAGTTGCGGTTCTGTATTACAACCGGTGTAGGGCGTCAAATTGATAAGGTGCATTAGTTCCAGAAAGGCCCAGCTCTGGGACAAAGTGTCCTCTTAAAGGGACTGCCGTCCAGCCTGGGGCCGCAAACAGTGGCACAATAGGCGACTATAATACCTAATCAGTTGATCTGGCTACCATTGTGAACCAGATCACATCCAACATGATCAGCAGACTACAAAACTGTTGGAACTCCAAATGCACCTGTAGCATGCCAGACGTCTTCTGGTTGAGCTGGCATTGGGAACTAATGAAGAAAATAAAAAAAAACTTAAAAGAAGAGGTGAAAAAAAAGGAATTAGAGGAGGAGAAGGAAAATAAACGAGGAGTCCTGACTCACCGCATGGTAGCCCTTGTATGTGATGTCAAACCTGAGATGAGGATACCTACAGCAGTAGAAGTAGCTTCAGCAGCACCACAGCTACCAGTCCAACAGTAAATGAGGCAAGCCATTCATCCCGGGTCTGGCAAAAAAGACAGGGCACAACAAATCTTAACAATTCCACAAACTTAGGAGGGAGATAGTGAAGCCACTCAAGCTCCGTCTGCTCTCCCGATCACAAATGTGACTTGGGAGAATGGCTGGAGCCGAAGATGCGTGTGTGGTGCCCGACGTGGAAGATAGTTAAACCAACAGCATTTTCATAGATAACCAGAACTCTATAGAAAAGGGACTATCCAATTTTGTGTATTTAGTGTAGTTTAACTATACACACTCACTCCTTTACTAATGTGATATTGTCTTTGAATGCGTATTCATTGGTGAGATAGCATATTGGTGTTTTATGCATTTCGTTTCGTTGGTGAGGACAGTACTTTTGTGTTTTACCCTGGCTCGTATCGTTGGTGTGGATTGTATATTGTGTTTTATGCTTTTCGCTTCGTCGGTTAAGATAGTATTTTTTGTTTTATTCTTCTTGTTTTGTTTCTGTGGATAGTATATTTTGTGTTTTATGCTTCGCTTTTCGTTGGTGAGGATAGCATTGTCTTGTGTTTTATGCTTCTCGTTTTATTGGTGCGGATTGCATATTTTGTGTTTTGAGCTGCTCGTTTCTTTTGGTGAGGATAGTATAATTTGTGTTGCATGCTTGCTCGTTGGTGTAGATTGTATACTTTTGTGTTTTATGTTTCTCGTTTCGTTGGTGAGGATAGTATATTAGTGTGTTTTATGCTGGCTCGTTTCGTCGATAGTGTAGATAGTATATAATATGAGAAATGAGTCTATGGGAAGTTTTCATTCACGTCCGTACTTGACAAATATAAATCGTAGCGTTCGCCATTCAACATATCAGTTCAGGACAGCTCTGCTTACTGCCCCACAAGACCTTTCCAGACAACATAACCCTTTTCAAGGAAAAGGCCCCCTCCCCCTCTAATTAAGGGACAGTCCATGCGGCACTGTCTGCTTCCCTATAATGCCCGCCGGACAACGAAGCCCTTTTCGATGAAAAGGGCTCCCACTTAATCACAATATTCGTTCATTCTGACCCAAGAAAGCCCTCATTCGTAATATAACTCATGGCCCCGAAAGGGACGGATTGGTTTTAGTATGTTTTTTAACTCAAGCACCCATATATCATAAGATCACTAAAAACACAAGAGTCCGTCAAGCCCACATGATTCGATACAACATTCGGACAAATAAAGTACGCACAGTACACGAAAACAAAAAACCGCCATAAGTTAGGTAACTTCACAACTCTGGTGAATATGAACCGTACGTTACTAACGCATTTTTTGCAAAGGATAGGGAAGCGCAGTCTAATAGACAACGGGATAAAACCTGAAAAATATACTAATAGCTTGCTGCTGGTGTTCTTGGTACCAATGTCAGCGACAACCGGACAACATAATGAAAGGGATCAACTTCGAGGAGGAGAAGGGTGCAACATAGCACCAAGATGGACGGTGCCCCGGAAACAAAATCACACATCGAAAAGATTAATAAGCTTTCAATTGCCTTTATAAGTGGGAGCGGACCAGGGGGGGACACCTACAGCTCTACACAACTAAACCCTCTGGGGGAGGCATTCCTGTTGAAAGTGGCTTGATTGGGTGGTGTTCTGTTCTGTTTTGATCTGTTCTGTTCTGATCTGTATCGTCAGGACGTAAGTCAGAGGTCTTAAGGTCTTGCACAAAAAGGCTCAGCACAAGAGCCCAAAATGCAAAGCCTATTGGCTAAGCGATTCCTTGGAGGTACAGTATCGCCTCCTTCGGCGGCATTACCCAGTCCGGACTGAGTGCACCTCCAAAGGGGCTATTACCCAGCCTTGAGCACGGAGAACTCTGCGGGCCTATGGTCCCTGCCAAGCACTATAACCAGTCGCAAAGTACTCAGTGCATTAGCGACTATTATTTCTAAAGCAAAGAGTAATATACACAGAATGCAAAATGGCTTGCAACATAGACTTATTCAATAAGGTAAGAAATAGTTAGGCAGGTTCAGGACGTTGTAATAAAAGAGATGTTTTGTAAAAAGAGCCTAGAACAATTTAAAGACAGGTGAATACATCATCAGAAAAACACTGGAATAAGAGATCAAGAAGATAAAAGAGACATGGAGAAAATAAGTAAAAGAACAAAGAAAAACAAAAATAAGAAAAGAAGGAAGACTGAGAAACTAAACAGAAACTGGATGAAGGTCTAGGAAAAATTCAGAATTATGGGACATCTTGACTGGATGCCCGAAGAAGAAGAAAATTAGAAGAAGAAAGGAATTTTGGAGAAAGTCAAGAGCTGGTGGAAAAAGTGGAGAAATTAGAAGAAGAAAGCAAATTCACGTTTCCAGGGTTTATGGCCGTAATGGTGAAAATTAAGGTTAATTCGCCTGATGAGATTCATGCGATGGTCGTCTGAGAGTGATGACGAGGTATGTTACTGCTTTTTTAATGGATATGTTTAGTTTTTCAGTCTTCGTGCGATTATGAAGGGATAAAAGACACGTGAGAAAATTTAAATCGAGCAGAGGGTTGTGGTCGATTTGTATTCCTTATTACTTTATAATACCGTTTAAGGTGATTTCATATAGTCAGAAGTTTTGTCGTGCTTTATTGATAAAACTGCAGACTCCTGTGATAATACCCAATAAACCCAATAGATAAACCCAATAGATAAAACGGTGGACAAATTTTAGGCCCTGTTAATAAATGCATTTAAAAAAAAACATAAATTCTTATGCTGTATTAATTTAATTATTGTAAAAGTATAAACGTACCTGTGGTGAAATGATTACCGCAAATGAGAGTTTAGTTGGTTCTCATGACTTTCCATGAATTTTGGAAGCGTAAAGAATGACAATATTGTGACTTTTGCAACACACAACAGACCCGTTTTAGACACTTTTTACACCATTCCTCATGTAACAATATTGATAACCTGCCCATTAGTTTAACTAACTGCCTTCGAATAATGGTCGAGAGGTTAATTTGTTTCTGACAGGGAAGCGGAAGCAGGCGTGTATATGGCATTTCACGGTTACAACGGAGTTACTGATCATAGCGCTTAAAATTACCTCCCTTAGTTCCAATGCACATGTCCACCAGAAATTTCCAGTTCCAGATTGTTCAGAATCTTAGCTGTACTACAGATCATTATGGTTAAACCAGTGAATAAATTATATATCTAACATTTGTTGTTCTTACAAGGAGAATAATTATAGACATTACATAAGATAATTAGATTTGGTGTCCAAAATTTCATTATATCAGATAATTAAATAATATTTACAGTCCATACTTAAGGGATATCAAATAATTAATTTAAATATAATGTCCATATTTATATTGTACAAGATAATATATATTCATAATCCGTAATTTCGGATTCATTTTTAGGAACATTTCATTTTTTGCTCTTCGATTTTAAACATTTATTGCACATTTTTGGCTGCACAACTTTAATGAAAATCATCTTAATAATGTGCATGTTTCATACGTTGATATGTCCTTTCTCAGTTATTTTCTAAAGGCTAATAGTTCGTTTATAACACGAGATCGATACGTCAGCTGATCTGTAATGCTGAATATTTTAGACCAGTAAAGTTTTTCTTTTTGAAATGTAACACAGTATATTAATGTATTCAGAGGAACTTAACAAAGCAATAATTACATTAGCTATTATGAAGATAAAGGAATGTACTTATGCAGATAGAATATCTATTCATCATTGTATGTAAATAACGTACAATATTCATATTATTTAACATGCTCAATGACGTTTTTTCTGTTTCATTTTCTTTTTGGTGGTGGTGAGGGAAAGGGTTCTCACATCTTTGAATAATCAAAAACGTATTTCCTCATATAAGTATTTCTTTCTTGCCGTGTACAGTCAAATGTAACTATGCATTATTTCAGCCTAATATTTAATCATTTACATTTCTCGCTGGTTTTTTTCAAAAGCATCTTAAGGTGCATGCAATAACTTTCAGCACGGTTTTTCTTTGCCTATGCTGACACGTTGTAATAACTCAAATTTGCTGGCGTCTTTAAATAACATTTCTGATAGCCACCAACAAATTCGTCTGAAACAGCCTTCTTAAATTTAGTTTAAATCTACTTGCTTTTCCATGCATCAAATACGTAAGTTTAAAAGATCCAATTATTTCAAAGATTCCGTCCTATAACTTTAGTTCGTCTTTTAAATCAATATTGATCCACGTGATCGGATGTAAAATTGCAGACAATATGATTTAGAAAAGAGACTGTTTGTAAGAACATGCTCTTCAAGTCAATAATAACTGGATAGTCACAAATATTAATATTTGGTGTCTATATCAGTCACTTCTTCTATCTTATCACCTTTATATGCTCGTTTTAACCGGAAGTTTGTTTATGTAATATACGTATGCGAACACATTCATTCAAGCATATAAATACATATAGATATCCATGCACCAGATGAAATGAAATATATCCTTCCTCGATATAACTGAAGTTATTTCATGAAAATTATAATGAACATTAATAGAAATGCAATAGTCTAAATCGATAATAAATAAATAAATATATTTATTTTCTTTTAATTTAATCACGGTAGTAAAATTTTTACATATACCGTAGAGAAATGTCAGAAGTGGCAATGCGATTTTGGCAGAATTGGAGAAGCAATTTTGTTTGTAGAGAAAATTACATAGCATTCACAGTGATCAATCATGACATTTAAGCTAATTGGTGATAATTTTTTTTAATTTTTTTTTACTATAGTACTGTTGTAGTGGTTTAAAAAATAAACATCTTTTCATTATTCTTCAAGCCAGCTAAAATGCTGTAACAATCATTTTATGCAGCGATACACTTTCGCATGATACACTTTCGCACAATCAAATATTACAAACTAGAGCATGAGGTAGTAGTGGAAAGATAATGAAGTTTTGAAATGGACAGAGAACATTCATTTGAAAGCTGGGAACAGCGAAAGTTGCTGAAAAATTAAAAGATGAAGAAAAAAACGGTTGATCAAAATCTTGATAAAAATTTCTTTTTAAGATAGTGATATATCCATCATGCTTGCGGAATGTGAGCGGTATGTCACATTTTCTTGATCTACATCTGTCATCTTTATTGATTAAACTATCTGGAAGTGGTGTTTTCAAGGAGAGGTCATAACAGTGAAATGGTCTATATGAAAGGGAGAGCATTCTTCGTTTTAATTACCCGGATGTTCGGGTCTCTGAAATTGGAATGTTTACTATATTTTCAACAGTTTGGTTGTAAACTTTGTGATAAAATATTTGAACAGAGTAGTAATTAGAAGCTACATATGATGAAACATAACACAGATAAACCATTCAAGTGTGAAGTTTGTGATAAAATGTTTGGACAGAGTGGTCATTTGAAGGAACATATGAGGATACATACTGGAGAGAAAGCATTCAAATGTAATATTTGTGATAAAATGTTTTCACTGAGTAGTGAATTGAAGGTCCACATGAAGATACATACCGGAGATAAACCATTCAAATGTAATGTTTGTAATAAAATGTTTAGAACAAGTAGTCACTTGAAGGTTCACACTAGAATACATACTGGAGATAAACCATTCAATTGTAGTATTTGTAATAAAATGTTTGGAAACGGTAGTACTTTGAAGGTCCACATGAGGATACATACCGGAGATAAACCATTCAAATGTAATATTTGTGATAAAATGTTTGCACAGAGTAGTGAATTGAAGGTCCACATGAGGATACATACCGGAGAAAAACCATTCAAATGTAATATTTGTAATAAAGTGTTTAGAAAAAGTAGTCATTTGAAGGTCCACACTAGTATACATACTGGAGATAAACCATTCAAATGTGAAGTTTGTAACAAAATGTTTGCACACGGTAGTTATTTGAAGGAACATATGAGGATACATACTGGAGAAAAAGCATTCAAATGTGAAATTTGTGAAAATATGTTTAGAAGGAGTAGTAATTTGAAATACCACACGAGGATACATACCGGGGATAAATCATACAAATGTGAAGTTTGTAATAAAATGTTTGGAAATAGTAGTCATTTGAAAAACCATATGAGAATTCATACAGGGGAGAAACCATTTAAATGTAATGTTTGTAATAAAATGTTTAGAATAAGTGATTTTTTAAAGATCCACATGAGTACACATACTGGAGATAAACCATTCAAATGTAAATATTGTGATAAAATGTTTGCACATAGTAGTGATTTGAAGGTCCACATGAGGATACATACTGGAGATAAACCCTTCAAATGTAAAGTTTGTGATAAAATGTTTAGACAGCGTGCTCATTTGAATGACCACATGATGATACATACTGGAGATAAACCCTTCAAATGTGAAGCTTGTGATAAAATGTTTGCATATAAAAGTCAGCTAAAGTGCCACATTAAGATACATACTGGAGATAAACCCTTCAAATGTAAAGTTTGTGATAAAATGTTTAGACAGCATGCTCATTTGAATGACCACATGATGATACATACTGGAGATAAACCATTCAAATGTGAAGCTTGTGATAAAATGTTTGCATATAAAAGTCAGCTAAAGTGCCACATTAAGATACATACTGGAGACAAACCCTTCAAATGAAAAGTTTGTGATGAAATGTTTGTATATAGTAGTCAGTTAAAGGGCCACATGAGTATTCATACTGGAGATAAACAATTCAAACATGAAGTTTGTGATTAAATGTTTGGACAGGGTAGTACTTTGAAGGGCCACATGAGAATTCATACTGGAGATAAACCATTCGAATGTGAAGTTTGCAATCAAATGTTTGAATTTAGAAGTAATTTAAAGTGCCACATGAAGATAAACCATTTAAATCAGAAGTAGGTAATAAAATATTTAGAAAGAGTAGTATTTTGAAAATCCACATTAGAATAAATTTCAGATGTAAGTTTGTGATAAAATGTTTGATATTGGTTATTTCAAAGTCCACATGATGACACATACTGGAGATTAACTACTTTAGTGTGAACTTTGTAACAAAATATTTGGACAGAGTGGTAATTTAAAGTACCCCATAATGATACATACTGGAGATAAACCAATGAAATGTGAAGCTTGTGATAAAATGGGATTTGAAGGTCCACCTGAGGATAAGTACTGGTGATAAACTATTACGATGTGAAGTTTCTTATAATATGTTTGGATGGAATAGTGAAATGAAGATCCACATGAGACTGCATACCAGAGATAAACCATTCAAATGTGTAGTGTATGATGAAATATTTTAATATAGTAATCATTAGAAGGTCCACATGAGGATCCATACTGGAGATAATTCTTTCAAATGTGTTGTTTGTGATAAAATGTTTGGAGTTAGTAGTCATTTGAATTACCACATGGCAAGACACTGGAGACAACCATTCAAATGTGAAGTTTGTCATAGCATGTTTGGAGATGGTAGTCATTTGAAGGTCCACATCAGGATGCATGCTGGAGATAAGCCATTCAAATGTAAAGTTTGTGGTGAAATGCTTAGAAAAAATTGTCATTTGAAGAAATGCCTGAGAAATCATTCTGGAGCTTTACAAAACACAATTCAATGGTAAAGTGCTTGAATGAAAGTTTAGTTTACTGGAGACTAACAATGGAAATATTAAGTTTGTGATAGAATGTTTATGCAAGGGTTGACATAAAAATACATACAGAACATTAACTATTAAAATGTGTAGTTTGTCATAAATGTAAATTGGAACAGCAGCAATATGAGAGTGCCACATGATTTTGTATACTGTTGATATTGATAGGTTGATAATCAGTTATAATGAAGAATAAACATTAAAGGAGAATAATCATTTTAGATTTTGAAAAGCGTCAAGCATCATTTTTGAATTTATCAATATCTTACAGGAAAAAGTTATACATATTCAAATATCTGCCGCTATTACCATCGAAACTAATGATTCCATGTAAACATTAGCATAATGAAGACCCACATCTGAGAAAAGTAAATGTTCTTTGGTGTTAAAACAGTCAGATGGGATCTGTTTCATGAAGGTAACGGACAGAACACATTACTGGAACTACAACAGACAAAATACACACTTCCAACCTATGGTAAATGAGCAGAAGTATATTGATAGAAGGAAAAGGAGGCTGTCTTTAAAGAGTTAACTACATATGCTACATTATTAATGATCTAGTTGATAACGTGAATTTCAAATCACTTTGATAGTTTTTGCATAAACCAATGGAGGTATGGATATCTGAATAATAATTAACCTACATAGATAAATATAGTAAATTCTTTTTATTGCCAGCTTATTCATAGGAAAGTAAAAAATAAAATATTTGAGCAGGTAATAACTCTTGCCTGCTTTTCATGAAATGAAGTTAATTTAATTGGGGTAAATGAGACAAAACTTTGAAAGAATCAAGTACATTCTTGAAGATATCTTGAATCATTAGATTTTAACAAACAATAACTATTCCCAGAAACTTGTACAATCCCAAGAGTTAAGATGATAATTGTAAACCTACTATTTATATTTTAAGCTGTCTTTAGTACTGTAGGAGGTAAACTGCTTTATTAATGGAGGGACAGACAGACATGAAGACATAATATCCATGCATTTTAAAGATGCATGGGGATAAATGTCATGGTTAGTTTTACTTAGTTAAACCATATGATTTTATCAAATATAAAACCCAAAATAAATTATACATCTCTTTAATTAATGTCCTACATGCAAGTCGGTATAAATCATGGATGAAGAAACTAGCAGCAAAATCCCTAGAAAGAACCACGACCCACAAGAATCTAATGGCTACCTTTCTCACATTAAAATATCCTTTATCCATTATATTGAATGCATGATTTGTATTACACATAAATTAAGGTCAAAGCATAAACATCATTTGTGCCTTAAATTACAAGTTTGATTTGTCATGTGAACATTTTTTAAAATTGTACAGTGACAAAACATCTAAACAGGAAATGAAACCAACAATTGCAGTAAAATCTACAAGAAATTTAATTACCAACAGTACAAAAATTTAAGAGAAATTTGCAGTGAATATAATCCCAAAATGAATTCCAATTCTTGAATGTCCAGACGTACCTCAATGATGCAATCCAGATGTCTTTGAATGAATTACCAATAATTCCAAAGTAGTGTATATTCAAAGTCGATGAGCAAATTGTTCGAATGAATGATTTCTCTCAAATTGCAATACCAATAATAATGGAAACTTCAGCTTTAATTGTAGACTATACCGGCCTAGTTTTGATAACTAAATGCAATATCATTTTATTTATAGCTTATAATGATAGACAAACCTTAGCTGTCTAACATGTTTCCATTATCTTCAGTTTACAATAATAGTGGCAAGTTAAACACACAATAAAAATATAAGTAACACCTTTCATAAAGTAAAAGAATGATTGATACAATAAAGCTTTCTTTATATAACTTTATATAATTCATGGCGAACATTGATGCCATTGTTCAGTACCATGACGTCACCCCATCTTTTCCATTACTATTGTCCCTTTACAAACGCAACCTGTTAAATTCCCACTTTCCCTAGACAGCCAGAAGGCTCTTGCCTTTGTTAAATTCCCATTGTCCCAAGCTATCCAAGGGGGTTTGCTCATGTTGCCCTTGACAGCCACACAACCATTTTGACAGGTATTTCCATTGCCTGCTATATATTCCCAATATTATTTAGACAATATATAGTCTCAATATTCCCTCTTTAAATTCCCCTTGATGCCAAAATTGCCTACAACCTTTTATAATGTTTTTTTTTTCATTGATGCTAGTGTCCCTCGTATCTACTGCTGTACCCCCTGCGGGTTCGGGGTTGTAGAATTGGCCCGACGTGCCTCGCTACGTGTTGTAAAAGGCGACTAAGTAGAGGCAACCTGTTTTCCGTGGGTTGCGACCCGTAACGGAGGAGGAAAGGATCCTGGTAGTTGCAACACACTACTTTGGCCTCTACTTCTCTTAATACAGGTGGTTGAGATGGGCCCGGTCTCGACAAATCGGCTGGTCACGCCGAGCCCTATGAAGTCTTTATTTACTCTCTCATATCCTTTTACTTTATTCTTGTATCTCGTTTGATACCACCGTTGCCCCTATATTCTATTCCTATTTCTTTCCCTTTCTTAAATCTTAGAAGACTTCCTAGAAGGCGGTGGCTTAACGGGTCAATCAGGGGGTAATTTTACTGACCTTCGAAACTGGCGACTTCAGGGTCAACCAAAGGTAATTTTTCCAACTGGGTATGGTGTTTGTGTATCACTGGCACTTGAAAGTGTCCCCTTGTTGGGCTCCGTGGTGGGTGGGGGAGCACGGATGCTGAACTTTTCAAACTGCCATCATGGAGAATTTAAAAAAAACTCCAAAACGAACCAAAACTGTGTCATCAGAGTCGGATGATGAACCATGTAGTGTGGAATCCTTTCCTCGCTTCATGGTCATCCATTCAAAAGACGAAGCTAAACAACTTGCCACATTGTCACCATTTATAGTCAAAAAGACTATACTTGGATTAGTCGGCAAGCCGAAAAGTGTGAAGAAGCTAAGATCAGGTGACCTACTTGTAGAGTGTGAGCGCAAAGATCAAACTGAAAATATACTGAAAATTAAGACCTTTCACGATATTCCAGTAACCTGTTCCGCCCACTCTACACTTAATACATCAAAAGGCATCATTCGTTGCCGTGACCTTGCTGGAGTCTGCGACAAGGACATCGTCGAGGGCATGAAAACTGAAGGTGTCACTGCAGTCCGTAGAATTCGTATTAAACGAAACAACAATCTGCAAGACACCAACACTATTTTACTCACCTTTAATAAGCCCATATTACCTAAAGTGGTCAAGGTTGGCTTCTTACAAGTTAAGGTTGAGGTATATATACCAAATCTCCTCCGATGTCACAAATGCCAAAAATACGACCATCATGAAGACAGATGCTCTAGAAGCCAAATCTGTGGCCGGTGTGGCGACTCCTCATACCGGGAATCAGAGTGCAAGGCCACTCAGCACTGCGTAAACTGCGGCAAAGAACATCATGCTAGTTCCAAGGAATGCGACACTTGGAGACAGAAGAAGGAAATCCAGAGGATTAAATACACTAATAATATTCCCTATCCAGAGGCCAGGAAGCTTGTTCAAGCTAGATCATTGTCCGGGCCATCCTTCACAACTGTAGTGAACAGCAGCCAAAAAGCAACGAAAGACGCACAAACTCAAACAAACCCGCCTGAACCCCATTCTGTATCGAACATTCCACACTATAGACCGCAGAAAAACTCGACATCTACACAAACGACATTCAACATTACCTCACCAACAAAATCACCAAATAGCAAGAAAAAGCTTCAAACAAATAGGCATAAAAAGGATCTGATGACCCTATCAAAACACACAACAGGTTTGAAGACCTAGAGGACATGGATGCGGTGAAATCTGCTTCATGTTCTCAGGGTAACTCCAGATCCAACAACAAAAGGTACACCCCCGTACTTCCTCTAGATAAATCACCAAATTATCTGCCACTCGAAAGGTCTAATATACAGTTGTAATGAAGAACACCATTTTACAATGGAATTGTAGAGGACTTCAATGCAATTACAATGACATACTTCTGCTTTTGAACGAACATGATCCTGCAGTACTATGTCTGCAGGAAACATTTTTAAAAGACACAGATAAAACTACATTCAAAAATTACTCTTCTTATAATGCCTACTTCAAAACGTGTGACAGGGCCTCGGGAGGAGTCTCCATTATTGTAAACAACAGGGCTATACATTGCGCTATTCCCTTAAATACAAATTTACAAGCAATAGCTGTAAGCGTCACACTGCATCGAGTGGTTACATTATGTTCTATTTATTTACTATCAAACAGCAAATTAGTTCTAAATGATCTAGACAACCTAGTTAAACAACTGCCCACACCATTTATTCTACTTGGGGATTTTAATGCCTATAACATTTTATGGGGATCCAACTATATAAGTGACAGGGGCAAAAAGGTTGAAGATTTCATTATTTGACATGACTTGTGTCTTTATAACACCAAATCACCAACATATTTACACCCAGGTACGGGTACATATACGTGCATCGATTTAACAATTTGTTCACCTTCGCTGCTTTTAGATTAAAATTGGAATGTCACTGAAGACCTTCACAGCAGTGATCACTTTCCAATATCCCTTGAAAATATTCACCCACAAATTGATGACACAGTTCTGCAATGGAATTTAAAGAAGGCCGATTGGGTCAAATTTGAAAGAATCTCTATAACTATGCTAAACAGGAATACAGTCCTAAACGACAATAATCCTATCCGACAATTTACATCCATCTTACTTGAAATTGCAGAAGAATCCAGTTCTATGTCCTCTCCAAATTGCAAAAGAATCCAAAAACCCTGGTTCACTAAAGAATGTAAAGAAGCTATTAGGCAACGCGGAGAGGCATTAACAAAAATTAAATAATCGTCTAACACCCGAAAACTTAACACAATACCGTATAATTCGGGCCAAAGCTAACCGCACCATTAAAGAAAGTAAACGAGCATCATGGAAAAAAATTGTTTCATCTTTAAACTCTCGTTCCTCTATAAAGAAGGTTTGGGACACGATCCGCAAAATAAATGGAAAGGGAAAATACAATTCCTTCCAACATCTGAAGGTTAAAAACAACAAGTTTAATACCATATATGAAATAGCAAATGTGCTTGCTGACTGTTTCTCCAAAAATTCCTCATCGTCTAACTATTCAGAAGCTTTCCAAAGATTAAAAAACCTCAAAGGAAAAAACACGGTTGAAATTTACATCGAACAACTCGGAAAGTTACAACCAACCGTTTTCATTATCGGAGCTTATGGAATCTTTGAATAAGGCTCATGATACATCCTGACGATATCCATTACCAGTTTTTAAAACACCTCCCAGAGCCATCTCTAACAGTCCTTCTGGAAATCTTTAATGATTTATGGATTACTGGTAATGTACCAAAAATATGGAAAGAAGCAACAGTAAAAGCAATCCCCAAACCAGGCAAAGATAACGCAGATCCTAGCAACTATAGACCAATATCTTTAACTAGCTGCGTGTGCAAATCAATGGAACGAATGATCAACTCTCGGTGGTATTTGGAAAGCAACAACTTAATATCTCCTTTCCAATGTAGATTTCGTTGTGGACGTAGTATTAATGATCATCTGGTTAGACTTGAAACATTCGCGACGCTTTTATCAAGAAAGAACATTTAGTAGCGGTTTTCTTTGATTTGGAAAAGGCGTATGATACAACTTGGAAGTACGGAATACTAAATGACCTGCACGATCTGGGTCTAAAAGGCCGACTGCCCTTATTTATATCAAGCTTTCTCAAAGATAGGGAATTCAAGGTACGAGTGGACTCCACCCTCTCTGATCTACACGATCAAGAGATGGGTGTGCCCCAGGGCAGTATTTTATCGGAAACGCTTTTCAATATAAAAATGAATAGCATCACCAATTGTCTGAGTCCTGGTGTGGATTGCTCCCTATATGTTGATGACTTTTTAATATGTTACCGATCCAAACAAATGCATACAATCGAAAGGCAATTACAACAAAATATCAACAAGATCCAAAATTGGGCCAATACTAACGGTTTCAAATTCTCGAAAACAAATACTGTATGCATGCATTTCTGTCAATTACGAAGACATCATGATGAACCAAATCTTACGCTGGACGGAACACCTATTCCAGTTGTTGCGGAAGTAAAATTCTTAGGTATCATCTTCGATAGAAAACTGACCTTTATCGCACACCTAAAGAATTTAAAAGCTAAATGCCTCCAATCTCTGGATTTACTTAAAGTAATAGCACACACTGACTGGGGTGCTGATAAAAAAGTCAAAATCGGCATATACAGAACATTCATTCGCTCGAAACTAGACTATGGTAGCATCGTCTATGGTTCAGCAAGGAAGTCTAATTTGAAGATGCTTGACCCAATCCATCATCAGGGAATAAGACTTGCCCTGGGAGCATATCAGACATCTCCGTGTGAAAGCCTCCTCGTTGAAGCGAACGAACCACCTTTAGCATAACGAAGAGAAATGCTTTCCGCTCAATACGCTATCAAATTAAAATCAAACCCTCTGAACTCTGCTTTTTCGGCTGTTTTTGAACCCAAATATAAAACATTATATGACAATAAACCAAATGTCATACCTACCTTTGGCATTAGAATGGTACAATTCCTTGATAGTACAAAAGTTGATATTTCGAAAATTCTGAACACGACCATTTCCAAAACACCTCCATGGCTACTTAAGCAACCAAGTGTACTTTTCACGCTACACGATGGAAAAAAAAATCGGAAACAAACCCGTCCATCTTCCTCAACTCTTACCATGAACTCCTCTCTCAGTTCAAAAATTATACAAGTATATATACTGATGGATCAAAAGATGAGGAAAAGGCCGCTGCAGCCTTCGTTAGTGAAAAATACATAAAAACTGTTCGCTTGCCAAATGGTACGTCAATTTTTTCAGCTGAAATCAGAGCAATAGACCTTGCTTTGCAATACATTGCAAGCGAGCGTATTTTGAACAGCATTATCTTCTCCGATTCACTATCAGTACTTCAGTCGCTACATAACAGAAAAATGGAGAATCCATTATTAGCAAATATTCTCCTTAAGCATACTGAGCTGAGTACCTCCCACAATATAGTATACTATTGGTTACCCAGCCATGTAGGAATTAAAGGTAATGATAAAGCAGACCGTGCTACTAAAATGGCCTTATTACTAGAACCAACTGATTTTAAAGCACCATATACTGATTTTAAACGTTGTATCAAAGACTGTTTACACCAGAAATGGCAGGCATCATGGAATGATGCCGTGAATAACAAACTTCATGCCATCAAGCCAACCTTATGAGTATGGACCCCTTCCTACAGATCCGTCCGTAGAGATGAGGTAGTCATTGCAAGAATTCGACTCGGTCATACTCATTTAACACACTCCTACATATTAAAAGGAGAAGACCCACCAGAGTGCATAGCTTGCAATGAACCATTCACCGTTAAGCACTTTATGCTGGAATGCTTCGATCTTCAACCTATGCGTAGTCATTTCTACGTTGTGCAAGACATGAGGGAGCTCTTTGATACAGTTAACATTACCAACATTATAGACTTCCTTAAGGAAGCAAATATCTATCATAAGTTATAGTTTTTATTTTATCACCTTGTTCAGTTTTGTGTTATATTTATGCAGTCGATAGATTTTAATTGCCAATCATATGTTTTCGTTATCATACGTTTGCACACCCCGTTGATCGGGAAACTTTTAATACTTTACCATCGTTCACATTTTTATCGTTTACCTTTGACTGTTTGGACCCCAATCGCTGGTCGATAAAATTATTTTACCAGTTTTAAATGTAAAAGGATATAACCTAATGTTTGGCGCTAAATAGCCACATAGTGCTGGTGCGCCGTAAAAATATAAACCAATCAATCAATCAATCTACTGCTGTACAAGAAATTAAAGGTTTCCATAGGGACTAACTGAAGAAAGCTGTGCTGTATTTACTAGCTATTTAAATAACATAGGACAGAAATGACATTTGAAAACCAGCATGATTTTTTTTTATTCCGTGATACTTTTAGACATCCTTCTGAAAAACTATGTGAATATGATTGGTGTGGTCCAGGCAGCCAGCTGAATAACTGTTAAAAAGGTTTGGGTGGAACTATTATTAGCAACAATATCCTCAGTAAATATGTGCCAGATTGCCTTTTTTAAAGGAGAGATTGAAAATCTATTATTGGCTTGCCATCAGATAAATATTGTAATACAGTAATATTGACTTTATATGACCCAATGATAAGTGGCTCTGCCATGAACCCCATGAAATACCATGTTTATTTCATATGTCTGGTATAAACCCCATGAAACACCATGTTTATTTCACATGTCAATGCTTAATGTCTACAATCACCATACTTCTTTAAAATGCTGCAAAGTTTTTAATTATTATAAAACTGATGACAACTTTTCAATAAAACATAGTTACCAGGCTCTCTTTTCATTTTACACCCACCCACCCACCCACCCACCCATATATATATATATATATATATATATATATATATATATATATATATATATATATATATATATATATATATATATATATATATATATATATATATATATAATCTCCATGTGTAGTCATCCATCCAGCACACAATCATGGTATCTGATCTAGTCACAGTTTTGTGTGGATTACCTTACCTTGATAAATATATGGTCACTCACATTAAGATGTGCATATCAACAATTCTGTCTAAGCCTGCAAATGTTATATTTTGACATACAGTTAAATGTAGTGCATGACAAAATCTTGTGAAAATGGATGCTAATCTTGCACAGTATAATGGATAATGACCAAAAGCCTGGAAAATGTCATGGTCATCATCTGATGGTGTTTATACAGACAAATCTGGTTGCTTGTGCATTTTCTGTTAGGGTTATTGCCCTTTTTTCACTGAATGTTAGTGCAGGGCTTGCTACAATCTTGACAATTTAACACACATGGTTTGTGTTACCTTGATTATCTTTGAATTTAAGATTTTACCTTGAAACTCAATCAATTTTAAGAAAGGTTTTATTCTTGAAAGAAACTTAAATTTGTTGAAAAACTCCTCTTGCCCCGAGCTGCTCGAATCTACCTCAGTAAATAACATTTTTGACATTTTTGAAACTATTTTTGCAATAACTGACCAAATAAGCAAGTCTGATTGCACACTCGAGAACTTCCGAATTTTCACATTTTTGTCATGATAGTTAACATAGTCTAATTTCATAGGGAAGTAAGTGGTGATAAGTCAAGTATCTTCAGCAAATAATATCAATGCGTTGGAGGTAATGTGATTTCCATTTATTGCTCAAGTTCACAAAAGGCTTGCTTTTATAGCTGCAAATATCATTTCTGTTGGCACTAGAAAACAATTATTCCATAGCATGATAGAGATGTTTGTGTTATTTTGAAAAAGATTACTTTGTTCTTTTAAATATTTATTATTTTAATAGATACATTTCCCCAAAAGTATATAGTCCTGTTCCATTAAAAGATTTGTGTGAATAATTAGATATTTACTGGGTGGAGTAACTTAGTCTTTAAACATGCCACAATTTGTATTTAACATGTCATTTTTAATTAAACTGCTTTTTTTCTTAAATTTTAACAGTTTCTTTGTTTTTAATATATCAAACATTGATAATGTTCATATAGTGATGTGTTGCTTTTTACTACATGCATCATTAGTAGATAGTATCAAAGTGTGGGAGGTAATAAAATAAGATTTCCATTCATATCAAGTTCACAAAATGCTTGCTTTTATAGCAGGAAATATAATTTCTGTTGGCACTAGAAAACAATTATTCCACAGAATTAGATGGAAACATTTGTGTTATTTTGAAAAAACATTACTTTTTTCTTTTGAATATTCATTATTTTAGCAGATGAATTTTTCCCCAAAAGAATATAATCATTGTCCATTAAAAGATTTGTGTGAATAATTATATATTTACTGGGTGGAGTAATTTAGTCTTTAAACATGCTATAATTTGTATTCAACAAGTCATTTTCAATTAAACAGCTTGTTTAAATTTTTACCAGTTTCTTTGTATCCAACATATCAATCATTGATAATGTTGATACAGTGATGGGTTGTTTTTTACTACATATTTAAATGCATGTGTCATGATTTCTTGAATATGTTATGCAAAAAGACTGACATTCTCATTATTTTACTGATATACTAACTGATAAACTAATGAAAGGTTAGTTATATTGTAGAGATTATAAAATAATTTTTTGTGTATTATCATATTGAATATGATGACGTTTGATTTTTATTTAATATCCAACTAACTTATTGTGCTTTTTGTACAACATAAGTTATATTATGATATAGTAAACAATATTGTACACAATTGGAATTAAGAAAGTGCGGTTGTATCATGACTTTGAGATAAAGCTGACAACATTATGTAGATATTTTTTTTACTTCTTGATTATGAAATTTTTTATTGCTACAGGAGGCATAATTTTTAATAAGATTATAAAAGTAATTTTGGGTTAAGACTATCAGAGTTTTATTACAAAGATTAATCTGCAAGTTCTGTATGTTTAATAATTATGTTTAATAATTATTTAATAATTATTTTTATATGAAAATGAAGTTAATAACAGTAAATGTTGCATATACAAGGTCGGAGTTAAAGTTTGAACAGAATGTGTATTAAGATACACCATTTGTAGTAACTTGAGCAAAGTCAAATTTTAATACTTTATGCTCTCATGTAGTATATATTTTGATTCACCTGAGGATAGTATCAGACATTACTTATCTTTACCGATAATTGTGTTAAGAATCATGCATGCTATAGGCAAATACAAGAATTTACCTAGTGTTGTTGTTATAGGGTTTAACACCATTTTCAACACAAGATAGGATATTCATGACAGCCAGTACTAATGGTGGAGGAAGAACCCATAAGAATCTGGAAAAAACCACAGCCCCACCCACCAGAAGCTACTGGCAAGCTTTCTCACATAACCACATTGGCCAAGCTCGAGACTTGAACCCACGTAGACAAGTTCACATACGATATAGTTTACATAATGAATTGTATTGGTTTTTGTGAAAAGAAAACTGACTGACAATGATGCTAAAGGAATGGTGAGCACATTGGTTGTATATATATATATATATATATATATATATATATATATATATATATACACATATATATATATATATATATATATATATATATATATATATATATACACATATATATACCATAACATCTCAACATTATACCCTATCCCAGGATGAAAATGTGTTAAGCTGAACAGTACACAACTTTTCTGAAAATTGTGCAAGCAGTACCGGATTTAGATATAAGCTAAACAAGCTACAGCTTATGGCTCCAAAATCTGAGCTCACTCTGAAGGGGCCCCTCAAATTTATTTTATACCAAATACGGCCTCTATAGCTTCCCATAGCTTAGAGCACCGCTTTTTACTAAATCCGGCACTGAGTGCAAGTAAAATGCCTGTAAAGAAGCAATATCTTCCCATGATGAGCATAACATGTACCAAGTTTAATGGCAATCCAATGAATACATTGAGTAAATGAATTAAGAAAATTTGGTAATACACTAAATCCAACTGTAATCCAGAAATGTGCACAACCCTTACAAAAATCATGCGAGCACAAAGTTTTGTACATGCAATTTTAGATGATGTCATCACATGTGCCAATGTTCATGACCCTTTCAAAAAGCACCACAATCAGTAGCACTGACATGATTCTAGTAATGCCTTCTTCTGCACGACAATACATTAAAATAAAAATTCCAACACCAAAGCGATTTATATGAACCTATTCAAACGATGACCATAACAAGCTCAGAGTTACAAGGCAATCCAACATGAGACAAGCAGACCTCACAAACTCTTATCGTACACTAAATTAATCTAAAAAGAGTAAATAGCTGTAACTAAAACAGCATCATAAATGTGTCAACGTATGCAGCATCAGATGATGAAAACTTATTTCAAGTTTCATGGCAATTCAATGCAATTAGAAAGGTCAGACAAGTCATTAGATTATATGATGCACTGTCTTCAGCTTGATGTCAGTAAAGGTCTATAATTCTAAAAGTGTGTGTGTATATATATATATATATATATATATATATATATATATATATATATATATATATATATATATATATATATATATATATATATATATATATATATATATATATATATCTATATATATATATATATATATATATATATATATATATATATATATATATATATATATATATATATATATATATATATATATATATATACATACATACACATCTGTCCCATTTTTACATAGCTCACATATGCGCTGACAAAATGACTATATATCATTTGTGGATTTTTTGAAAGTTTGAGTAAATTTTTTGCGAGAAGTGTATGCAATGTACATAGTAAGGTAGTAAAATTCTCTTTCCATTTACTTCATTTTACCAATGCCGATAAATATTATCCTTATCTGTTACAAAAATGTTATTGGAGTCTTTCAAACATTAAGCAATTTGTCCTCTCATGTTTTTGAGTCAAATAACTTTAATTTCTTTCAAAGAGTAATATCTCCATTACAGTGATGACATTAATAAAGTTTGTAATGATTTTCTTTTCTGCCTTGCTAATGGTATAGTACTGCAGTTTATTATGGAGATAAAACTTATGTGGGCGTAGTGCCTTCTTTATGAAAGCATTGATGCATTCAGGTTCTTGTCTGATCCCTGGTGATGTTCAAGTTTGATGTCTTCCTCCACAAAATCTATTTTTAGCCAATGATGGTTATTTTGTGATCTTGACAATTGATGTCCGATTGTAATCGTCAAAGGGAAGAGCCCAACAGCGGTGTTAAGCCCAAATGTCTATCACATAAATGTTTGCCGCATTTCGATCAAATATCTGCATTTATAGACAATGATATACTATTAAGCTTTGTAGTACATACACTTTTGCAAATAGTTCTTTTAGTATTAATTAAATATTTGCTTTTGGACACATCAAAATCGAATGTGGACACTTGTGATGAGACAAAACTTACAATTTTACATAACTACAACTGCCTCTGGTCGCATTAGAGGGTGGACTTTCTTGAGGGATACTTTTGAACAGAAACCCATAATTTGTCTTGGGAATCTGGACATAAAATGGCATGTAGTCACTGGACCATGAGTTTTTTAAGAAGGGAACGGCTGTAGATAAAGACTTCTAAAAGTTTTTGGAAACCCAAATTTTTTTAAAGAGAGTCACTTAACTATACAAGAATGAAAAAGACAATACCACACGCCATAAATAATAACAAATATTGATATATGTATTTCATGAGCTAATGTGTGAGAATATTTCTAGGTTCCATTCTGGATATGCAGTTGCATCGTTGCTATCTGTACTCTTTTATCATGTATTTTCCTTTCAATTTTTTTTAAAAAAGGTATTTTCTTTACATTTATATTTAGTTCCGAATATTAACCTGAAACAGTAGTTTCTCCTTTTCCAGTGTTTTGATCTAAATTAAATTTACTATTACAGGTTCAAGTCCATGAAAATGTATAATGCTTACATAGCATACCAACTTGATCGCGTGTGATGGTGAACTATCTCAAGAATGGTATTCTGTTAGTGATAATCAAGGTTTTTTATGTTGATTATTTATTTTCCCTTTGTTAATCTAATTACTGCAGACCATAAAGGTTAACAACCCTGACAGTTGATATTAAAACTCATTAATATTTGTGGTGAGACACATATTGTGAGGATAATGGATGGAACGACAATCGCATGGAGAAAATTTATATTAAAAATATTCAAATAGAAGAATTGTGAATAACAAAATGCACATCTGGACCGAGAGTTTAATAGGCCTAGCAAGTTTATGCAAATATTTTGACTCGTGTGGAATCATGCTCTTATATTGAAAC
Source organism: Potamilus streckersoni (assembly GCA_016746295.1). NCBI lineage: Eukaryota > Metazoa > Mollusca > Bivalvia > Unionida > Unionidae > Potamilus > Potamilus streckersoni. Next base: position 124,442 of record JAEAOA010001941.1, read on the forward strand.
TGTGTTTTACCAGGTAATTCATACACAGCTAAATGGAATCCATTGATACATCTTTTGTCAACTTTTTTTGTGGATGAGAACAAAATGTCAACAAAGTACTATTATGACTTGATACATAGCAGGCCTTTACGGAGTTTTACTATTGGTATTAGGCAACTAAGATTTTAATGAGTTGCATGTTTTTACAACAATCACTGCTTTAGCATCATTTTGTATATCAGTCACATCTACTAAAATGAACACATTCATTGTCACAATATGATGTCCTATCTTATCAAGTGTTTGACTTTCAATATGATTTCCAGTGTTTCTCAATTCACTGAATGTTTCGTATCCATTCATAACTTTCAAATTGTTTAAAACCCATGGAGATGTGAATATTAGAATGTTTCATACCAATTCTAAGTTAGTTTATTATAAACATACAAGAATGTAACATTCATATTACTTTAAGAAACATCTTCTTGGACACTATATGCACTAACGGAAATTTTTTTTTATAGTAACAACTCATACTTCTCCATATTGAACAACATTTGAGGGGTCTTTTGTGAAGATGCAACTGAAGGAAGAAAACTATTTCATCCTTTACCAGACAGGAAACCAAAATGTAACGAAAACACTATGCATCAGAACTGTTATGGAGGACAATCTGCAAATATAGTTGCTTAGTAATTTAAAACATTTTTGTTAGTGAGTTTGAAATGAATAACCAATGCAAATTTAGAGAACTACTTCTCTTCTGGCATGTTCTGAACAGTCTGATGGAACACCCATTACAAGCACCTGCAAGACAATAATATCCTTCATAAAATGCAGATTGGAAATGTACGTGTAAGGATTTAACCTAACCAATTGTAAAAAGTCAAAAATAGTTGGCCACATGCATATGACACTGTATAGAGGTTGGGGTTTCTTAAACATAGCTATTACTATTTTTCACTCATATTGCTACTATGTCTGACGCCACCCTGACCAATTATTTCACTAACCTCTTAATGTTTTGTGCCAAGCTCTGACTACCATTTTTGTAAGTCTTTTGTATTACTTTCACCGGGGTTTGAACCTGGAACTTCCTGCATCTAAAGTGGATGCTCTAATGGCTAGAGACAGACGGACAGGGTATTCAACATAACACCCCCACATGCCTTAATAGGCCAAGCTAATTTGGTCAAATTATTTTTAAAAAAATTAAACAATTTAATATCCCCACTTGGGCTAGGGAAGCAGATGCTAACATCAACTCAACAAGATGTAGAAGATACAACAAAACATATTAACTCTTGTCTTTGATATACATATGACATTTAGATTGATATATCTCATTATATCCTATGTATGACGAGTCTATGGCATAGTTCTTTATATAAATCAAATGAAATAATGTATGACTATTTATCTTAGATTGCCAATTTAAGTAAGGAAATGTTATCAAAGGAATTCACTGATTTTCGTGCAAAATTGTGTTTACCTTTTTATTGTGAAAGTGATTACTATCACTGCAAAAGATTGTAAAGCAGGGCCGTATAGTAACATTATAATAAACTTGGCTGAGTACGTTAAAAATTTACTTATAGTTATGTTGAATTTACCTTTACACAATATATTGTATTATATACTGCTTATACTCTATAAAGCTTATAATATGAACTATGAAGCTGGATTCTTGTTTATTTAATTTATTTAATTTGATGTGGCATACAACTACCGGAGTTAATTACTGAAAAGGTGCATTTATTGGGCGACACTACTGAGATTTTCGTCCACGATATTCACATGCATATTGATGTGGGGATAGCGACGTGTTAATAGAACTGACTTGCAAATATCGAAGTAAGGGTAATCAGTGGCAAAATGAGTATATTACCTTTATCAAGTAGGCTGCAACCGTACGAATAGCTTTGCATACATTATACTCACAGCGGCAGTGCTTAAAGTATTTCCAGATGTGGTAAACAACAGGAATGCGACGTTTTAAAGGATGATTCAAATTGTTAATATATATGTTTTTGTGTTATATATGTTTAAAACTAGAACAGCAGAATCCATATGCAAAGACTTATTAGATGTCTTGAATATTTCTCTTTCAAACAGTTATGAATATAATCTCATCTTTTTTCTTTAATATACCAACCGTTAGGGATGGATGGGTGGGTCGGTATCGATCCAATGATCATATATAATTGGCAACTGTTTGGTACGTCTACACTAAACAAATTGGTTCCATATTCCAAGAAATTTGAATACAGTCATGTTTACTGCTATCACTGTGTAACGTCTTATAATGTGCACTTCTAGAGGTACCGGGCACACATCATACGTCATTTCCGATGGTCGGTTTTCATCTTTGAACGCCATGTTAACTACTTATGAGACTGCTTTTGTGGATGAGGTTATGACCACCTGATACACGTTTTAGAAGAAATTACGCGATAGTTCCAACGATTTTGCAGGTTCATAGTCAACTATATAAGACTTAAAGTAAAACCTTTAAAGCTCATCTAAAATTAAAATATCTACATTACATTAAAATTTTAAATTTGTCATGAGCCTAAATGTAAAACCTTTTAGGAACAACTAAAATTAGAATATCTATCTTATGCTAAAATTAAAAATTCTATATTAGAATAAAATTACCATATTAGACTCATACTGGAAAATTCTACAGTAAGAACAAATGAATAGTATATTTTAGACTAAAGTAACAAATTATATACTGCCTAAATATAATTCTCTATAATATAAAAATACAATTTCTATATTAGGCTAAAAGTATAGTTCAAAAGTGAGACCATGTTAAACCAATATTTAAAAGTCTATGTTAGAATAAATTTGAAAATTCAATATTTGGCTAATTTAAAAAATACATATTAGACTAAATTACTAAATCTATCTAAGATTGAAGTATAAATTCTTTATTACACTAATATTAAGAATTAGGTATTATACTAAAAAGAAATTGAATGTTTTAGATAAATTATAAATTCTATATTTAACTAATAATAAAATTGATATGCTAGTATAAACTAAAACTTATGTATTAGAGTAAAATCTAAATTTACATCAGTGTAAATTAAGAAATGCTTCATTATACTAATGCAACAGTTTTATGTCAGACTAAATTCAAACATCTCTGCTAAACTAAAGCTGAAAAATTTCAATTAAATTAATGTTACAAATATTATATTAGACTAAAATTAAAATTTATATGTTAGATTAATTTTGGAAACTGTATACTTAAGACTAAATTTAAAATGATTTTTAATAGAATAAAATTTGAAATCTATTAGACTTCAATTAAAATTTTATATATGACGTAAACAGAATTTTTAGGCTGGATGTAAAAAAAATTCCTTATTAGACTTAATTGTAATTTCAATATTAGACTAAATTGAAAATTATATATTTAATAGACCAAAATAAAAAACTGTACCAAACTAAAATTTTAAATATTATGTGTGACTAAATTATAAATTTTATATTTGACTAATGGTAAATATGATATATTAGACAGAAATTAAAAACTATATATTAGAATATTTTTTTTCAAAGTAGAGTAAATTGAAAATGACATATTTAATAGATTAAAATTTAAAACTCTGTTAAACTAAATTAAATCATTTAATATTACTGAAACGATATTTATATATTAGACTAGAGTTAAAAATTACTTATTAAACTTAATTGGAAATTCTACGTTCCACTAAAATATAAAATTCTATATTAGTTTAAATATTACTTCTGAATATCACAACTTAAAATCCTATGTCAGAGACAAAAACACCATTAAGAAGTGGAATCAAGCTAGAAAATCATATTTCATAATTAAAGATATTACTAAAACGCAATTCCAACTGGGTATATTAAAGACTTTGTTGGATGCTTGCTGATATTACTGACATAGTGGGATTTTTGTTCGCTATAATAAATGCATAGTGGGATGTTTGCTAACTGAATTAATGACATAGTTTGATGTTTGCTCATTGTATTAAACATGCAGTGGGATGTTTGTTTAGTATATTAATGACATAGTGGGATGTTTGCTGAGTATATTAATTACATAGTAGGGTGCTTGTGGAGTGTATTAATCACATAATGCGATCATTGGTTTCACTACATGAGCTTGGTATGTGAATAATCTCAATGCCTTGTGTTGTATATGAACGTAGTTTAAACAAATATAATTGTTACATTTATTGATCTATGAGAAAATATATTTCGTATAATGTAATGGTTTTGATCTATTGCAAATTACATCCCCACCCCTTCAGTTCTTGCAGGATTCTTTGTCTGAACGAGCAACCTTTTACTGCCTTAAATTTTGTATGATTGTACATTAAAATGTTACTAATGAGTTCTTGACTGACATATTTACTACAACTGGCTGGTTCAAACAGACATGAAGGATTGGGTGATCTAATGGAACTTGGTGATTGCAGTAGGTATGAATCATTTGGTGAGTTACTGAAACTTGGTGATTGCAGTAAGTATGAAGATTTTCATAAACTATTCAACTTGAAAATGAAAGCGTTGATGAAGTACCAAAACTTGGCGATTCCATTAGGTAAGAAGGCTTTGGTGAATTACCAAAACTTGGTGATTCCATTAGGAATGAAAGCTTTGTTGCCATATATGATATATTTCACTCTCATGTAAATAAGATCTAGAACTAAAATGATCAAAACTCTCAGGCATCATACAATCTTGGTCTTCATGGATGAGTGTGTATGCTATAAAGCCAAATCCCATCTATCAATGTAATTGTAGCCTATTGCTATGTATATTTAATATGTTGACTTTTCTCAATGTTTATATGTTATGCATATCTGTATTTTTTAACTGACCTTTGTACACAATCATGTTAATGGTATACCGGACTATTTTGTAAAGAACATAACACATAGCTAATGTTTCTTTCTTTGGTTTTAAACTAATTATTCAGATCACTCTTAATGGAAAAAACTTATTTTACATGAAAACAAAGCTATGACATTAAGCGTTTCACTTAAACCTCCTAAACGTGTTGGAAAATTTAAAAAGTTTTAAAGATGAGATTGACCTACAACTTGGCACTGTTCTTATGTCATAGCTTTTAAATCAGTGAAATATAGTCAAATTAGTATCTGTTTGAGCTGCAATGTGCTCATTAATAATTCTTACACTAAATAATTAATTTTGAGGTATGGTGAATATAGTCAGAGACATTTTGGATTACATTATTGTGCTACATTAACATAATCTTAATATATTGCCACATTCCAGGCGGTTGGCACATTCAAAACTACAGACACATCAACACATCTAGTATTATTATTTATTTTAAACACCACTAGAGTTCAATTCGGACATCATACATTAGAACTTGTGATAACACTTTTGTGACTGTTTAAGTTTTATTTAAAACTTAAGTTATTATTTACCAATTTTATGAAACATTTGATTTTGATTTTCCATTTCTTCTTACTTAGCTGAAGAGTAGTATTGTAATGCTATATATATTGATTGCAATATTTTGTTTTGGGCAATTTGACGATTTGCATGATTGTTATCTTTTATGAGACTATGGTAATTATACAGTTTATAATAATGAAGCCACATATTATATACATTCATTTCTAAGGCTTTCTTGTTGTGGTAAAGAAGCTGTAATCTATACATTTTTAAAAAATTTTACTTTGCGTTTGTTTGTTTTTCTTATTTTGTTCAAATTGTCAGGAAATTTTTATGTTAAGCTATTTTCCATTGCAAAATGGCTGGATATCACATATAAAGATCAAACAATAACATGATGGAGTTTCTGTTTGGAAAAAAAATAACACTTCTTTATATCTGATGTCTCAGTGCTAGTGTCACTGCCACATTGCAGACATTTATAGTGATATCACTGAAAAAATGATAAATCTATGCTAAAAATTCAAATCACACATGTACCCTTCCCTTTTCACATACGACTGTATACCAAATTCACTCTGGTGAATTTTTCTTGTTGTTGCTGTTTTTGTTGTAGTTTTTAATGTCATTAGTCAGAACTTGATAGGCTATCCATGGTGGCCAGTATTAATGGTGGAAGTGGAAACTAAGAAATCCACTGAGAGAACCACTGGCCCACGAGTAGCTACTGGCAAGTTTTCTCAAATATCTACATTGGCCAAATCCGAGACCCAAACTCATACAGATCCATAACAGAGAGCTCTTTAGACCACTCAGTCACTCCCACTCAGCCACTCTGGACCCAACTTTGGTGGTTGGTTGGTTTGTTGGTTGGTTGGTAGGTAAGTAGTTAGGTATGCATGCATGCTTATTTATGTAAGCATGTGTGTAAGTATGTAAAGATAGATTGATGGATGGATTGATGGGATGGGATGGATGGATGGGATGGATTGATGGATGGATGGATGTACAGACAACTAACTGAAAAAATTGCAGATGTGGTCTTTATTTAGATTCTGGACAGGTAGTCAAATTATGTCTTAGAAATGACTGATAGATGTCTTTATACAGATACATAACAGGACTTTGATAGAAATATGACTCGTCAACATATTGTTTGGAGAGATAACAAAATTTAAACTATTTCTTATGCATATACCGTTCAATAGATAACAAAAGATAAGATTTGCATTGTAAAAAGGAAAAGCTCAATTTCACATGCAGTCTTTGATTTATTATGAATAGTCTCATTTTCATTGTCACTTTTCATTAATCCATTATTAGAGAAATTATAAATTTAGGTAGAGAAACCATGAAGTAACTATTTTTATAGATCAATAAATTTTGACAAAAATATCTTAAGAAAACATCCTATTAACTGAGATTTCTTAGTCAAATGCTTTCATTGGCAATTATGTATATCTCGGACAAGTGAGCTATCATAATCCCACTTAAATCTCTTGTTTATTTTTCTGCTTTGTTTAAATTTCAGGGGATGTTGTAATATAGTACATCAGTCTGCAAGATTGTCTTGCCAGACTGGAATTAAAATTTTCAAACTTTGGCTGTATACTTTTTCTTGATATATGATTATGATATGGGATGACCATTGGTTGGCCTTTTTTCACTCGGACCCTTTAGACGTATTGATATATTGTATGTACTATTAAACATAATTAATAATTTAATTGATTTGGGGCTTTATCCCACTTGGTATCCCCTTGAAGTACTAAAACTTGTATAGTTATATGTACTGATAAATTAGACTAGAAGTTTTAAAACAGTTTTGGGCTCCATCAAATCTGGTATTTGCTATATCAAATTTCCTAAATGCTGATTATGCCATATGCATTATAAATTGAATTGCTTTTGGATTAGGTTTAGTGTGTATTCAAAGAAGGAATACATAGTATATATTTTGATGCAGATTCTTGCCCATTTATTGGTGTCGAGTCCATCTATTTATCACCATCATATAGTGTCAAGTTTGGGACCATTGTGATATACTCTATGTAATCATTTCCATCATCTACTGTAAAGTTGGAAATCTTGTAATATACTCCATCTCATTATCACCATTATTTATTAATTCATGCCGAGTCTGGAATTACAATGATACACCCCATCTATTCATTTCCGTTCCGTAGTGTCATTTTGTATAAATTATGATATGTGCCATCTATTATCGCCATTATTTATGGAATTGTGTAATACACATCTACTACATCTGTTTATTTTCTTTTCGTTTGGAGTCAGTGATTTATGTCAATGATTAAATGTCATATCTATTAATTATTTTTGTGTGATTGACTCTTGTCCATAATTGAGGGTAGAAGTTTGAGCCTTCCTGACAAATATCTCTTTTTTGTAAACAATGTAATAAACAGCTAAATTTTTGCCTAATGTGGTACTTTATATATCAAGCTTATTATTATTATTATTATTATTATTATTATTATTATTATTATTATTATTATTATTATTATTATTATTATTATTATTATTATTATTATTATTATTCTTTGTGTAAACATTTTATTTGGTTCTCAATTCTAGACACAGCCTTAATTATGGCCTTAGAAAATTCTAAAATGAATTATGTTTACAATTTGATGGAAATGTTCATTATTATGACCGTCATCTTGATCCCCGTATGTTCTCTTATGTTTTTTTGTAAGGGATGAGTAATTAAAATTCTTAATTTCCATCTTCAACTTCAATTGTGTTCAGCTTTCCTTTGGCATTACAAAGTGATCTGTAGTATTTTTGTAATAAATCACTTTGTGGATTGTTGTAAATTCATGCAGAGACATTTTGAAATATATAAATTAGATATATCAAGACTATTTGTAGGTCATCAATGTCCTATGCTATTCCAGGTTTTTGATACATCAGCACCTTCAATATTGGATTTCATTCAGAACATAACTGGAATTCTTTGGAATATTCTCTAAGTTTGGGCTTGTGATATGTTTTAGAACATTTTTGATTTTATCTAAGATCTTTTTAAATTTTCACTTCAGCATCTAGGAAAATAAGTTTTAAAATTTTACAATACCAGTGGTTTTCATTCTTTTATGTTCCTGACTTTAAAACCATATACTTGTCAGTACATCATGGCATTTATATGGATATATAATAAATGCAGTGTTTGGACACCTTCAATCACCTTCCCAAGTTTGATGAAATGTTTTGAAGTAGCTCTTGTGTCTTCATCATCTGGTTTTTGGATTTGTGAATTTGTGTGTGAGAGACTAGCAGCAAGCAAAATTCTACTAATGCTCCAGCCCATTTTTCAGTTCCACTCATCCTTTTGTAGGGGTCCAATAAATCAAAACTTTTGATGGGGACACATTTTAGTGTCTGCAGTTTGTTTTATTCATTTATATCTCCATTAATGATTTACCTTATGTATAGAATACTTATCTTTCTATATGGGGGGCAACGAGTGGCCGAGTGGTCTAAAGCGCTGTCCGTTACGGATCACTGCCATCTCACCTCTGTCTGTGTGGATTCTAGTCTAGGATTCGGCGAATGTGAATATGTGAGAAAGCTTGCCAGTAGCTTCTGGTGGGTCGTTGGTTCTTTACGGTGATTTCCCGGATTCTTCCTCCACCATTAATACTGGCCGCCATGAATAGCCTATCGTGTGCTGAAAAATGGCATTAAGCCCAACAACAACAAAATTTTTCTATATGTGCCAACTTTGCCTCAGAGTTATATCACTGTATATATTTTGCCTCAGAGTTATCTCCCTGTACTAGTTTTGACCCAGAGATATATCACGGATTGTACCATGTAGTCAAGAAGTTCGATTCTTTATTATTATTATTATTATTATTATTATTATTATTATTATTATTATTATTATTATTATTATTATTATTATTATTATTATTATTATTATTTTTTCAATAATGCCCTTTCCATTACATGTTTTAAAGACAATACAAAATACATTATGAAAAGTAAATATTTCAAATCAGTTGACCATGTTCCTTAGTGATGACCTGAGCACTTTTTCTCCCCATGAAAAATAATGCAAAATCTTTGTTTTCAAAAATCCTCAAATCGATCTGTTTCTATAAATGAGGCAGTTTTGATCTGTATATTGAAGTATTCTTTAATACATGTGCTTTACAAAACACTAAACCCTAACTACCTACTATAATTTTGAAACAAGTGCATTTGGGGAACACCTATATTTGTTTGGTCTTCCTAGTGTCACACATTATATAGCATTCCTCATAAATTACAACATCATTCCATTTGTATTTTATACAGTACACTTACACTTCTTTTTGTCTTGTTTGTAGTCTTTAGATAGTGGCGGCACTAGAAATCACATCCGTATTATGTGTTTCCTTTATACAGTGTATCAGTATTACATTTGTCCCTTCTTGTGTTGTGAATAATTGTGTGACAGCCTATCAACTAGAATAATTCCAGTATTGCCTCAATCCATTTTCTCAGTTCCACTGTGTATTAATGGTGCCCCAGAGTTCTGTCCCTGTACAAATTGTGCGCCAGTGTTATCTCTCTAACCATTTGTGCCCAACAATTACACTGAGTTGTCATATAACCAAGAAGTCAATTTATTATTATTATTATTATTATTATTATTATTATTATTATTATTATTATTATTATTATTATTATTATTATTATTGTTGTTGTTGTTGTTGTTGTTGTTGTTATTATTATTATTATTATTATTATTATTATTATTATTATTATTATTATTATTATTGCTATTATCATTTGCTTTCACCTAAATTGATTTACATATGCATATACTTGTGTAATGTTCTTTAGCCATCCAATAATGTTACAGGATTAGTCCTTACATAAACAAGTCTTAGGTCAGTAGATCACAGTGGATGTAGATTTTGCACTTTCAGAATGTTGACCATTCTTTCGGGTAATTGACCAGGGGATAAAATTTATTCATTATACATGTAAAACAATTTCACGGAAACTATTGAGTACCCTGCTAAACTACTACTACTACTAATAATAATAATTTTTTTTATTATTATTATTATTCTTAATTATTATTATTATTATTATTATTATTATTATTATTATTATTATTATTATTATTATTATTAATTTCAATAAAGTCTTTTACAAATAACTGCATGTTGTAAAGACAATATAATGTACTTTATGCAAAAGAATGGATTTCCAGTTGAATGTTAAACACTGCTCCTCAGAACTGACTTGACGACTTTCTCCCCAAGAACAAAAATTATGGCAATATATTTTATTTTAGAAATAATTCGTGAAATTGATTTGTTCATATAATAAAGTCAGTTTTGCTCTGTATTTTGAAGTATTGGATGAACATCGGGGCTTGATGAAATCAATCATGTGCTGCTCTTTTCTGATGGAGTCTCATGTGGATTACAGGTCTCTTATCAGATGTTTGAGGTCTTGGAGCAGGGTGTGCACTGGATGCATGGTTTGGTTGAGGTCTTCCTGCATAATCTGATGTGGTCATGTGCATTAATTAGGCATCTTCGTAGGTTTTGCACTAATTGTAAACAGCTGCACGCATTATAATACATGTGCTTTATAAAAAAAATAAGTGACCTATACCTACCCTACTGTTATATCTGGTGAATTAGGTAACACAAGTTTGTTTGGTCTTATAAGCACCATCCATTATTTAGTATACCTCATTATAAGTCAGTATTAAATTTGTCCTTGATACAGTGCACTCTACACTTTTGGGGGACTGACGTTTCAGTCTTTATATAGTGACCCCTCTAGACATCACATCAGTATTACATTTGTCCTTTGAATAGTATATCAGTATTACATTTACCATTTTTGTAGTGTATCAGTGTGAAATCTTAAGTTATATAAACCCCTGACTAGAAAGCACTTCATTATTTCATTGCACATTGAAATAGTACCTCTCAATATAAGGCACCCTATTAATATATTGCCCATTACATGGTGCCCCAAACTTGAAATCACACAAGTATTACAATTTCCCTTATTAGAACCTCCGCACAATAAGGGATCTAAGTATTTAATTTTATTTCATATGCACTTTTTTTTTAGTAAACTCATAATGATAAAATATTCCGTATTACATATCCCTTTATAGTGCTCCCTCACTTCAAAGTTCTCATATTACATTATACCATACCTGTGATAGAACCAGGATTTCAAACCAGTAGATTTACAAATGTTGTTGTTGTTGTTGTTGTTGTTGTTGGGCTTAACGCCATTTTTCAGCACAAGATAGGCTATTCATGGCGGCCAGAATTAATGGTGGAGGAAGAAACCGGGAAATCACTGGAAAGAACCACCGACTCACGAGAAGCTACTGGCAAGCTTTCTCACACATCCACATTTGCCGAATCCTAGACTCGAACCCACGTAGACAAAGGTGAGATGGCAGTGAACCGTAACGGACAGCACCTTAGACCACTCGGCCACTCGGGGCCCCTACAAATTTTGATCAGGTGATTGGCTTCTAAATAGGAAGATTTCTTTTATCTGCATAAATTGTACATGTTTTAAAGGAATTGAAAACAAAACAAGTTTAGTTTGTCACAAGATATGTATTCTCTTCATTGCACCATGCATGTGATTGCAACATAATCATAAGGCTTCTGACATAATCGTAAGGCTTACTTTCACCAATTTATGTTTTATGCTCATCTGTCTGTCAATTTTTGAGTACATTAGGAAAATAAAAATAAAGCACTACAATTTTGAATTGATTATTTTTGGAATCTCCTTTGTCACAAATGTAATATATTTTTGTCGGATTGTCCTTGTCCCAAATGTAACAAATTTGATTTGGATTCTACTTTGTGCCAGATGTAATATAAATTTGAGAATACAAACATAATCTATATAGCAGCTGTATGTTGGCACTCTACAATTGGTATTTTACCAGGGTTTATTATTTTTAAAGCAAAACACATTTCCCAGGTTTCCCTTGCTAGTCAAAGAAAATACCTAAATACCTTGGCTATCTTAGGTATTGTTAAAGAAAATTTAATTCCATTTATTCTATTGTACCATAGATATATATAATTTTGGTTCTGGAGTATACGTCTTGGATTAACTCAGATGTGCAATTATCAACATTTGCTAGCTTCACTTGATCAGTTTCACTAAATGGACTTATAAATTGGAGAGAGAAGAATTAGCAAATGACATTTTATTACCTTTTCTTTTTTTGTATTTCATTCATTCCACCTTCAAATTGTAGCCTAATTGCCCATCAAAATCGTGAAAACAAAAGCTTTAAGAGTAGAAAATTATACCTGCTAAATGCAGTGCATGTTTGTCAGATTGCATGATGAATTTTCAAGGAGACTGATACAATTAGTTTGATCGGATTCATACCTAGATACCAACATAGAATGACATTCTTTAGTATTTAACTGTAATATTAGTGTTGAATATTGAACTGTAATGATGGGGTTGAGTACTGAAACTTTATGGGATTGAGTATTGAAATGGAATGATGAGATTGAGTATTGATAAAGGAATGATAGGATTGAGTATTTAAATGAAATGATGGGACTAAGTATTGAAATGAAATGATGGGGTTGAGTATTGAAATGAAATGATGGGATTGAGTATTGAAATGGAATAATGGGACTGAATAGTGAAATGGAATAATGGGGTTTAGAATTCAAGAGTTATAAAGAGTTAATGAAAGTGACCATTTTATAGGTGAAGTTACCTTATATGATGAGGTACTCTGTACACAATATTACTATTGAACAATGAAATGGAATTCTGCATGGGTATTCATAATACATGATACAAGATAGTGATAAATAACAATGAAATGGAATCATGGATGGTTAATCATAATACATTATATAAGATATTACTATATCACAATGAAATGGTAACCTGAATGGGTATTAATTATACATTATACAAGATATTTCTATATAACAATGAAATGGAATCCTCCATATATACTCATAATACATTATACAAGGCATTGATATATAACAATGAAATGTAATCCTATATGATTATTCATAATACATTATCCAAGGTATTGATATATAACAATGAAATGGAATTCTGCATGGGTATTCATGACACATTATACACGATGTTGCTATATAACAATGAAATGAAAACCTGAATGTGTATTCATAATACATTATGCAAGATATTGCTATATAATAATGATATGGAATCCTGCATGGCATTCATAATACATTATACAAGATATTGCTATATAACAATAAATGGAATTCTACCTGGGCATTCATACTATATTATACAAGATGTTACTATTGAACAATGAAATGGATTATGATATGCTTATCTTTTTTCTCCGTTAACTTTACATTTTCAGAATCGTGCAATATTCACCAATACTGAACAGCTTAGGAATTCTTTGGCTGAATTGTGCAAAGCTTGATGCCACGAAAACACTTTAAGCTTATCAATGAAGACCCTACCATCACCGATAATGTTTACGTATCAATTGAAACCCTACCACTCTCCGAATTTTTAAGAATGCGTACCAAACAATTTCTCAACAGATCTTCCGCAAGAAGGCACGTTCTTTTCATGCCCCGTTTATATCATTTTGAAAAACAAATCCTGCAAAAGCATCCTACACATTTAAATAACTGTCATTCTATCGCATCCTCCTTCCAAAATTAATGTGTACACTGTATTGACCAATCGTAATCAATTATACAAGGTTCGAAAAATTTGTTAGAAGCCATTCACAAAGAAGATATAACACTTTGATCCTGTGACTGCGATATAACACTGAAAATGTGTCAATTCATTGCAGATGTCCTTTGTGAAAAACTTGAAAGTGAAATTATCACAACTGACAGCCATTGATCAAAATAATTTTGAAACATCGTGGTAGTAGTTCTATGGTTGTTGGCGTGTTCCTGTGTATGTGTGTGTGTGGGGGTAACTTAGCTTTAACATTTTTTCATTCATATCGCTATGATGTCTTCAGTGTAGCAATTGACAGTGATGTCACACACTGGGGAAATATTCTGCAGACGTGTGTTATGATGTCCAACCTAATCACCTTATCTTGATACCAGTTCTACCAATCCTAACACTATCCTCTTAATGCTGATCGCCTAGCGAGGTTCGTTGTTGTTGCTGTTGGGCTTAACGCCATTTTTTCAGTACACGATAGGCTATTCGTGGCGGCCAGTATTAATGATGGAGGAAGAAACCGGGAAATCACCGGAAAGAACCACTGACACAGAAGCTAATGGCAAGCTTTCTCACATATCCACATTCGCCGAATCCTAGACTAGAACCCACGCAGACAGAAGTGAGATGGCAGTGATCCGTAACGGAGAGTTCTTAAGACCAGTCAGCCACTCGATGTTTATACGTCTTTGATATAATTGAATTGGCTCCAGCAATCTCCCAGCAATGCCTAAGCGTACAATTTAACCACTATGCAACAGAAGCGGTATCTGGTTTGTGACATTCATCTCTGTATATTGCGATCCTTATCATGAAACGCAAATAAATAATCCTCCAAGACATCCAAAGAAGAGATATGGTTGTTGGGTTATAAGAAATTCACACGGAAAAGAAAATCTACAAGATGAAAAGAAAGAAGAAAATGTCAGCTACTGCTGAGTAGAGAATATGTACTGTTGTTAGAATGGATAAGTACTCCAGAAGAACACTTGGGAAATGGTATTTCTTCCTGTACATTAAATAAATCGTTGACTATGATGGTTATAACTCCTGATTTAACAACCGTGTTTCTTAATTTGATTAACAATAAATGGAAAATTACTGCAAGTGAATTCATTCTTTAGCAAAGGTTTTCTACCGGTTTAGTCTAGAATCAGCTTTTGTTGTTATTCACAGTGATAACATCAGAAGTGTTTTTTTTCTGTGCTTCATTGCTACGCCTAGTTACTTCACAAAGATACAACTGACGCATAATGTGATCGATGAAAAATATGTCAGCTTTAGCTTAAAATGAATCGCGGGATATTTGGATATAATATTTTGTTAGGACTTTACATCTGTTTTTCGAAAGAAGGATTTTAGCAAACCGCGTCTCCAGTTCAATTTTGAGATATTTAATATATTGTATAATATATTATGAATAACCATGAAGGATTCCATTTCGTTCTTACATAGTAATAGCTTGTATAATGTATTACGAATAACCATACACGATTCCATTTTATTCTTAGATAGCAATACAATGAGATACTCCATTTCCATGTTATATAGCAATATCTTGTATAAGTTGTATATATGAAAGATAATACAGGATTACATTTTGCTGTTATATATATATATATATATATATATATATATATATATATATATATATATATATATATATATATATATATATATATATATATATATATATATATATATTACATTATTGTTATTTTCTCCATGACGCTTGTTCTTGTGTCTTCAGACCTCCACTCTGACTTACCCATTTATCGCATATTACACAATTAAATGTTTTCGTTTTCTCCATAATGCATCCCTTTGTTTTTCTTCAGACATCCACGTTTAATGAAATTTTCATCACATTTTTCACATTCAAATGTTAATATTTTCCAAAATGTGTCCTCATATACTTTTGCAGATTTTCTTTTTCACTAAACCCTTTATCATATATTTCACACTTGAATGGTTTCTCCCCAGTATGTGTTCTCATGTGCTTATTTAGATGTTCACTCTGACAAAACCCTTCGTCACATAGTGAACACTTGAATGGTTTCTCTCCAGAATGTATCCACTTATGCCTGTTCAAATTTCCTTTGACAAGGAAACGTTTATCACATACTTCACACTTGAATGTTTTTTCCCCGAGTATGTGTTCTCATGTGCACTTTTAAATATTCACTCAAACGAAACTCTTTATTATATACTGAACACTTAAATGGTTTCTCTTTACAATTCATTTTCTTATGCGTGTTCAGAAACCCTTTCTTACAGAACCGTTTATCACATAATTCACACTTGAATGGTTTTTCTGCATTATGTATTGTCATGTGCGCCTTTAGATATTTACTCAGACTAAACCCTTTATCACATACAGAAAACTTAAATGATTTATCTTCAACATGAATCTTCTTGTGCTTGTTCAATTTTCCTGGGAAACTGAACCGTTTATCACACACTTCACATTGGAATTTTTTTTCTCCAAAATGTTTCAACTTGTGCCTTATCAGATTTCCTCTGCGAAGAAATTTGTTATCACATACTTCGCACTTAAATTGGTTTTCCGCAGTATGTATTTTCATGTGAGCTTTTAGATATATACTCTTTATAAACCCTTTGCCGCATGCTGCACAGTAAAACGATTTCTCTAAAGCATGCATCCTCAGTATGTGATTCCTCAACCATTCCGGAATCGTTTATCACATACTTCACACTTGAATGGTTTTTCTTCATTATGAATCAACCTGTGCAACTTTTTATGTCCAAATTGAATAAACCGTTTATCGCATACTGCACAATGAAATTTATTTTCTCCAGCATGCATCCTGTTGTGGACGTTTAGACTTCCGCTATAAATAAACATTTGTTCGCATACTTCACACTTAAATGACTTTTCTCCAGTATGTATGACCATGTGCTGATCCCGATATTCACTCTTACTTAACTTTTCATCACATTTGTTACACTTGAATGTGTTTTCTCCAGTATGAACCCTCACGAGTGTTTTTAAATGTCCACTGCGACAGATCATTTAATCACAGACTTCACACTTCGATGTTTCTTCTCTAGTAGGTGTCTTCGTTGGATGTCCACTTAACATTTTATCAGATACTTCACTATTAAATTTTTTGTTGTGCAATTCCTGATGTGCAAAATAAATGATCTACTTTTACTGAACCATTGAACAGCTAGACTTTACACTATTTTGTTTCTTCTACACAATTTCAGCCACTGACATTAAAAAGAGCATGATTTTCAAACCCTCGAGAATATATTGGGTAATTTACACTAATTTTGTATTTTTGGTAGCATGTCCAAAATACTCGAGAAAATCGTCGACAGTCATAAATCCGTGCCTGTCCCTGGTTCGTGCGCTACCATTATCTCCAAATCACTAACTAATCGTGAGATACTGACGTCATTAAATGAGTCAATACCCTTCCTAGACAACGCCAAAAGTGTTAATTAAGAAATAGTCAACGACATAAATTTTAATAACCCACTACATATTAAATAAGAGAAAGCACTTCACACATTTCTTTTACCATCTTAACATACAGCCCGTTCTTGATTTGTGCAGCTCGTTCCTCGCGAACTCGTTTTCTTTTCTTGATGTTAAATGGGTCAATCGTTTTGTCGAAAGCCACTGAAGGAACTGATTAGGAAATATTTGATCGAATACCATATAAATAGTACTACAATTTGGAAAAATGAATCACAATAGAAATAACCAGTTTAACTGATGCCAATTTTGCTTGAAGTTTCTGGCACTGGAGCAAGTGCTAGCCGTTCAAGACCGGGCAGTTGTTAACATTGATTTATTTGACCTTTTCATTTGTGGGAAACCCCAAACATGCAATTTTGACAGCAATGGCAATGCTAAATCTGTGTTACTAAAACATTCATTTCTTTTAACATTAAAGAAAATCTTACAAAATATTCACCACGACATGTTTAAAAGAAAAGCAGTAAACATGTATCTTATTGTTTCTTCGAAACTTTGTCATTATTGTTATATTGCAGATCTTATGCATTTAAAAGAAAAATAAATACATGACAAATACGAATATTACTAATATAGGACCACAATAAGTGATCGAATTATTGAAGTGTTAATTCGCACGGCTGACAAGTAAGAACGTGTAGTAACTTTGTGAAAGGCTATTTTCAGGGCCACCGTATGGTCACAATATAAAAGATAAAACACATGGTGATTAGTCAATATATCAAAGACGACTAAAAAGATTACAAGTTAATTAAAATGAGCAAATCAACGTACATGACAATCAGTATTATTGGTGGTTTGTTAGCCGATTCATAGGTCGACATAAAGTATACAAAATGAAATTATAAATAGTTATATATTTCTTCATGAATCCTTGTACTAACTTTCACATGTCTGCCGTTCGATATCAATAGTTGCAAAAGATGGCAGTGTCTCATTTTGGATTACAATGGTTATGATATGGTGTGCAAAAAAATTAGCGGCTATCAGATGAAACTATGGTGTTTTTACGAGGATGTTGAAAAATAAAAATTTTCTTTAGTATTATTTTTTTTTATTTTGCTATCAATAGACAAGCATAGGAAAAGAAGAAGTGGGACAATAATATCACAAAAAGTAATCCAGAGATGCAGGATGTGCCACTAATTAAACATTCATATCTCCAGATATGCAAATACGCTTGCAAAATAACGACGATTCTGATTGATTGTATAACAATTTTTCTTGGAAATATTCCCATAAACGATCAATTTGACTTACTGCTTCCGCTGTGCCTTATTCGGATGGACGCATTTCAATTTCCATAAAAGATGATTACTAATTACTGCATCTAAACTATATTTTTCTTTTTCCATATATATATTTACCAAGTTTGCTTATATATGGAATGATAACGACGGACGCTTTCATTTATTTATCAATTTCGTTTTGAGCACAAATTTAGAAAATCAGTTTGTATAGACTGTTGGCACGTTTTGATTCCAACAGGATAAAAACAGCACAGTAACTATATAATCTACACATACATTGGTGAAATAGTGTCCCTATAGGTTTCCAAGTGTGTGAGATATTCCATAACTTTTGAGTACTCGTTCCAATATCAAGCGACATCAGAACAGGCTATGCAAGACCGTTAGGGTTGTAGTAAGTCATAGCAGTAAAACAAAAACAACACGCGATATGTCTTTCATCGTAGGACTAAATTTTCAAGAATGTTTTTGCGTTTAGTATTATATTGATCAATGATGTTGAGTGCCCAGCAAGTTATCTTTATTAACGGACAACACCCACCCACCAGAATAAATGATCTTAGCATCAGAGGAAGGGGAATATTAATTAATATGAGAAACTTTGCCATATGACTTTAATAATGCTACAGCAAAATGTAACACCATGTATTATGCCTAAATCATGTCAAAATGGGAAAGATGTAACTTTGGGTAGAGCTTCAAAGTTCAGAAACTAGCCAAGATTTGTGTATTTGTGATCAAACGTCCCAAATGTTAGCATGTACCTGAGTAGTGAAATTCTTAATTTTATAGAGCCGTGAAATTAAGATACGGTTTGCATTTTTCTTAATTTTAGTTTTGTACTCGTCTTGTTTTCATCTGTTGTAGAGATTTTATTCATCAGCTTCTAGATACCAATCCCATGACGATGGTCAGGATGTGTAGGATTCTGCATGAAAGTAATAATTACTTCAAATATTTGCATTGGAACTGGACTGTTTTACATTTACAAAGAGGATGTGTAGCACTAAATCATGGCATTATGACGTTAGGACGAAAATCGAGCAGTGCCGTTTTATTGACTATTTGATGCACTTTTGTTTTGAAAGGCTAAAACAAATTATCGAGAAAAGTTATAGCCTGGTTTATACATCACCATCTATTAACGGACAACAAAAAACCTAAAGGACATCCTAGTCAGGGCCAAACTAACAACAATCGCTAGTCAAAACCAACCTAGTCAATCTGGACCCTGTGGCGATAAAAGATGCAAAACCTGTCAACATATGATAGAGACCAAGACATTCACTAGCACAGTGACTAAAGAAAAACTAAACATACATGGTCCAAACAAAACGTGCAAAACAGAGAATGTGGTTTATCTCATCACATGTAAGATCTGTGGCCTTCAGTACGTGGGAGAAACTGAAAAGCTACACATAAGGATAAACCTTCATAGATCTGATTGGATGACAAAAAAGCTGTACAGAAGCCCGGTCGCAGAACACTT
Organism: Potamilus streckersoni; assembly: GCA_016746295.1. Taxonomy (NCBI): domain Eukaryota; kingdom Metazoa; phylum Mollusca; class Bivalvia; order Unionida; family Unionidae; genus Potamilus; species Potamilus streckersoni. The sequence goes on from JAEAOA010001941.1 coordinate 144,807, forward strand.
CTCCTCCCCTGGCCACACTTTCAGTGATATAATACTTATCGCTATTGCCAACAACCACAGCTGGAGTTCCGAAACCAGGAAGGAAAAGGAATCATACTGGATACGCCGCCTTAGAACATTGAAACCAAGCGGTCTAAACCAAGAAGACTAGAAAATGAAAACTATGCACTAGTAGAATGTAACATTTTCTAAATCTTCTTATCCTTCAATTTTTACTATAAGATTAACCGGTATATAACCAAATATCCGGGATATAATCTGCGTTACATATGTACACAAAGTAAAAATAGATGTCGCTTTAGCTTGTAGACTTTTAGGGAATTATACAACGTTTTCAGTTTCCGCAACTAGTCTATACAAGCTGGTTGTATTTATAGTTTTAGCACATGTGAAGATAGAAATGTAGAGGTTTACAAACGCAACGTTTTTGTGTTTATTTGTTTGTCGTAACTATGTTTTGTATTTGCCTTTGAAAAAGACTCATTAAGAGTCGAAAGCGCTTAGGCTAGTTAGTTACTAGTTTCGTACTGTTCGTCGTCAGTTTATTGCATCTGTATATATATATATATATATATATATATATATATATATATATATATATATATATATATATATATATATATATATATATATATATATATATCGTTGGTATAGACTGCTTTGAAACTCTACTATACAGAATGGGCTATGTATTTTTGTGTATTTTGTATCTGTGAAGAAGCTAATGAAATGCTTATATGCATAATTTTAAAAATATGTTATTTATTGGAAGAAGTAATACCCTACAGTGTTCCCCCTTTCCATTTTCTCCTTTTATCTCTCCATTAGCCACACTTTCTTTCAGGGCCATAATTCTGAAATACATATGTTCTCGATAAAATCAGGTTTAGTTATTCATCTGGATATGGTTGATAGTGGCTTGCTGATTGCCGTCATGTACGTTTACTAATAGTGGACTTTGAGGCGGTCTTAGGTCAGAATTAGGCTCATCCTTGATAGGTCAATTTACATTTTGTTCCTAACCATTCCTATGTTTTAGATTATATTTTGTATAACTTTACATTTTCCTGGCTGGGTCACAGGCCGGTTCAAGCTATGGATATACATGTCGCTCTTCATGGCTGGAACTCAACGATTAGGTTACGCCTAGCACAGGCTTGTCATTTTATTTTACTTTTGAATGACCTCTGGGTATTCTCCAGGTTTTTACTCATATAAAACAAAGCCTTGTGTCATATCTGCCCTGAAATTGTGATAGGCATTGTAACATCCGTTGCTCAAAGGTCAAAGTTTGTCTATTCTAGTTGTATCTGGTTTGTAGCATTCTTTGCCATAACGTTTGAATTTGATTAGGCATGCAGTAATATTTATAAGTATTGTTTCTCATCTAACTGCGTATATGATACATACTTATTTGAGTCATGCATATTCTCATTCCACTTTTTTTACTGTAATTTTACCACTGGTACAGGCTGTAATTATTGTAAGACTTGTGCGTTTTAAAAACAATTATTTTAGTTATTCACATGTACATTGCTATTGGTTATATCAAATCACACCAAAAATCTTTAGAATGTCATGGCTGGTGGTTGGATTCTAGGATAGCGATAGTCCCAATGGATCTTTGTCTTGGCTCAATGATTGTAAGTCTTGTTAGTTTTCGAAAATACTTGGTGACAAAATGGCATTAAGCCTCGGTATCACCACCATCCTAATTGCCTTGGAACTGAGAAATAGTGTTTGTTCGAGGAGACATTTATATTTATGATTAAATCTAGTTTGCTTTGAAACAGTTTAAAAATAAATATAACGACCATTCCTAGCACTTCAGTAGGTTTTATAAAATGATTAAAGCTGTCTTCTTATGCCTTGTTTTTTTTAAGGTTGGATTCTGTAGTGAACATAAATATCCACACATATTGATAATGCCCATCCATTTCTGCATAAAAATCAAATGTGACAGCAATAAAAATGTATTTTTCACTTTTTAGATAAATTGTACCTTATGTATATTTTCGAAATGTTTACATTAGTAAAAATACTTTTAGTTGCATTCTGTATTAGTTTATGATTTTAGTTGTTTAAAGAATTTTTTGAAAAAATCATAATATAAAAATTAATTAATTTATTTCATGTTTAGTTTCTTAGTAGTTTTCTTAAATAAATAATTATATTTTTCCTGCTTTAATAGTTTTCTTAAATAAATAATTATATTTTTCCTGCTTTAATAGTTTTCTTAAATAAATAATTATATTTTTCCTGCTTTGTACAAGGTTTACTTATGATCTTATTTAGGCACGAGTAGAAGGTAGATTACTCTTCCGTAATTACGTGAATACTGATGATGGGAAATTCTGCTCAACGGAAAACCATCTGTTGTGAATATGGAATCGGTACACAGTTAGTACTTCCAGTTCAGTACCCACGAATGTAGTTCTTATCTATTTTTAGAACATTTTTTGCTCTCACATTATGTTGGTGATAGAAGAGTTTTATTGATGCATTTTTGGTAGGGTTTTAAAGGTAATTGTTTAATCTTTAGAATGTGAGCTTATGGTGTGGTTGTCTGTGTGTATTGCCGCGGCAGTGCTCAGTGAGTGACAAGGCCTTGGTGATGAACCGGAAGTGAAATCAGTGTTCCATTGCATGGTGTTTTGTTTACAATTCAGCCTCTCAAAAAAATGCAGGTCAACCCTTGACGAGAACTTAAGGGTGAAGTCATCTTTGAAGGTATTTTAGATTAATATATGATTTGTATTGATTGTCACACAGGGGAGAGTTCAGTACTGACAAACGAATGTAGAGAATATATAGTCAAATTAATTGTGTTCTATGGCCTGTCAGGGCATTACTGACTAAACTTTAAATTGATATAATATTTTTATTAATAATGATAGACACATGAAATTTTCACACATTGTGTATATTGACGTTAAAAATTAGAAAATATAATTAGAATTTATTTTTTTTAAATTAAAAATTTTAAATAATTTTTTTTTAAAATTTAAATTAATTTTTTTTTGGTCATAAATTCACAGGGATGGTAAAAATTGGAGATGACACCTATTATTATTTGCAGAAATGTATTCCTACTCCATATGAAAGTTAAAATGGAAGATTTTTTTAAAATCCTCTCTAGGAAAATTTCTTTAAATTCAGTGCCAGTACACAATAATAATTGTTTAATATGGACAGGAACTGTAACAGCCAATAAACTATATGGTCTATTGTCATATAGGGATCCAGAAACAAATGCTTGGAAGAAAAAACATGTCCACAGACTGGCATTAATGATAAAATTGAGAAGTCTGAATATTCCAAAGGAGCTTGATGCATCACATTTATGCCACAACAGTTTGTGCGTCAATGTCGACCACCTAAGTTTAGAACCTCATTCCATTAACAATAATAGACAGTGCTGCAAAAGTTATGGGCATTGTATTGGACATGGGGTATTTCCAGACTGCATGATAAAGTTTACATTGTAACATGGAAATAATCCAGGTATCATGAGATTGGATGGATGGATGGATGGATGGATGGATGTATGGATGGATGGATGGATGGATGGATGGATGGATGGATGGATGGATGGATGGATGGATGGATGGATGGATGGATGGATGGGCGGGTGGGTGGATGTGGATGGATGGATGGATGGATGGATGGATGGATGGATGGATGGATGGATGGATGAAGAATATTAGAGTGTGGTCTTTATTTTAGTAGACCATGGTGGTGACAGTGCTGTCTTAAATACATTCCTTCCTTTCTTTCTTCCTTCCTTTATTCATTCATTCATTCATTCATTCATTCATTCATTCATTCATTCATTCATTCAGCAAGTTATTATACTTTAGCATTTTTTTTCGGATTTATAATTTTATTTTGTAATTTCTTTATTTGTTTCTTCATATTGAGAGAAAACTGTTTCGACCTCTCGATAGGTCTCATCAGGTGGTAGTAAGTAACACAGTGCTTATAACATGCATTGTGTTACCTACGGATTTCCCCACTACAGTTTTCCCTTCTGTACCATGTGTTTTTCAGGATGTCTTTGAGTACTGTCATTTTGCACATGGAATTAAGATATTCTTTTCTATTTGCAGTATCCATTGCCTCCTGCTAAGCATTTGCATAGGAGTGATCGCCCTTGGTGTCTAGCTGTCCTTTGGAGTAGTCAGACTTCCTATTTCCTGGCTGAGTCCTGTACCTCAGATGGGCCTGTATCATTCTTCCTCGTCTGGCTAGAATACGTTGCCTAGTTTGTGGACGCTTTCGATACAACTTATGGTAAGTGCAGTCTTTATCCATTATCTTAAGTGATCTCAGAGTCCTTGCTGAAAGTTTCCCTCCCAAGTGTGTCACTTTTGTTTTCAGTGATGATCCCAGGCTGTTATTGAGTCTGTGTATTGTTGAATGCACTCTAGCCTCAAAGTTTCTAGAGTAGTTCACATTTTTAGGTAATGAAACACTGATTGATCTGTTCACAGCCTCACATTTCTGTGTGTTTGTGTTCAGTCGCAGTCTTTCTATAGCATCACAGGATAGTTTCATTTTTAGAACTTCTAGCAGAATATTCTTATCATCTTCTGTCATGTTAAGATGAGTCACTTGATGAGGGCCCAGGTATGCTGATCGCATCCACCAGCTGTTAGTACTTCCTCCCCCACAGACCTTTGAATGATGCCGACATTTTGAGCAGTCCCCTGAATAACAGCGCAGAGTGGCTTCCAGTACTTGGGGTAGTTGACATTTTATTTTTGTAACATCACCGCTATTGTCCTCCATCAGTTGTTTGAATATCAAACTGCAGCGTGCTTTAATGTCTTGGCTGAAAATCTTCTGTTTCAGCTTTTTGCCTTCTCTTGTTCTTATTCCTGGAAACATGTCTTCACTAAATACAGCAGAATTACAGCGTTTGAACTGTAAACGACCCAAATGAATGGGGTCTGACTGTCTTACCACTTTCCACATTGGATGTAAAATGTTGCAAGCAGCTTGGAAGCCTGCCACAGCCTGTGCATCTCCATCTGTTGTTGCATGTCTAATGAGAATCTCTTGCAGCACAAACTTGTTGCCTATTTCTCTTGCCATTTCAAGCTCTGAATGTGGTGCAACTGGTGATAGATTTGCTGTGCAGTCAACATGACCTCCTGGGCATTGCACATCATAACCTTTCCCCTTCAGCCATGCTCCAGTCCAACACAGCTTGTTTTCTACTGCAGTCCCCACAATGTATTGCTTCTCTGTAAGAGTTTCACAGGCAATTCCAACAGCCTGTGATGAACTTTGACCAGGTTTCTTTTCATGTCCAAATGTAATGGCATTGTATCTTGCGTCAAAGGCAACATTTATTTGCTCCGGATGCTGAACACCACGCATGACATTCACCTGTCTGACCAGTTTCAGCTTGTCTATCATGTCCATTTCATTGAGTTGCACAGTTGCTTTACCTACAGTGTGGGAGGCAATTTGCATAGATGTTCTGCTTGGTGGTGGAATGTCAGTGGCTGCAAGCAAGTATCTAGCCCTGGTGTTGCCCATTGGTGTATCTTGTAGTCCCACTTGAAACATCATATTTACAGCAGCAGGATTTGGCCCAGGTTTATTTGTTTTTATCTCATCATACAATTTGTACTCTGGTGACTTAAAACTGCAGTTTTTACACATCATAGTATGCTTCCAAGCAAGTCCCCATTGTCTTTCATTTGCAATTTGAAACTCTGGTCTGCCACACATGTTAACTTGATTACCATGGCGATGAATGATGTCATTCCACATCTCAACATTTTTTTTTCATGCAGATGATACGTGTCCCATCATGTTCATTCAATTCTGTTTCTTTCAGGTCCAGTTTTGCTTTGTATGATGGTCTGAGAATGTTTGCAGACCCAGGTGTGCCATTACAGTCTAGTGCCTGAACTGACTGGAGATCCCCATTTGTCGGCTTTGTCTTTGCCATGAGAGAGAACTTGACTGCATCCATTCTTCTGGTCACTGGAACAGATGCAGCACTGGAAGTTGGTAGAGTATCATCAGTCAGTTATCTGACTCCTTTATTATGTGGAATATATCCAGGTTTAAAAAAAGTTGTCTTCTTTTTCTTATAGCCTTTCATGGTTTCTGTGACAATAACTGCATGGAAATTTAATACAAGATGTATCATCTCTCTGTCACTTATATACCTAGTACAATGCATGCTAGCTTAGTTTTAGAGAGCTACACTAACTCTTCAATCCTATTGGAAGCCTAACATATAAGGGATCCACCCCTTCATGGGTGGAAATGATGTCATGTACTTGGCCAGAACAGTGAATATCTTGTGTATTAAGATGTTACCTTTGATCAACAGGCCCTGGTTGAATTGCATAATAGCAGACAAGAAAAACCATTGATGTTCATGATAAAGGAGTGGAGTTACTTTGTCAAAGAATAAAATTTGTCAACATCCGATTTTAAATTTTCATTAAAATGGAAGTTAAATTTAAATTTTTATATAGAAATATGTATAATTTTTTAAAATTAAATTTTCTAGAAAAGTTTAACTGTCAAGTTTAATTTTTAGTACTTTCCAGATTGGTGTTAGGATTAAAAGGTAATTACAGTTTATTTGAAGTATTTATCTTGATTAGTAAAATCACAGTAAAACTTTAAGTTTAGTACATTTTTGACATTCGGCCATTTGGAATTGGCTTTTGCTTGTGTTACAGTGGTGTCAGATAAAAGCCTGTAGCTGTCCTATTCCTGAATGAATTCCCTTAAAACTTTGCAGCAGTATTTAAGAGACATTACTTTGATTACAAAAGGATGTTTTGTCCATATAAGAAAAATTGTCTGACCCTTTCAGGAATCGGTACACAGTTAGTACTTCCAGTTCAGTACCCACGAATGTAGTTCTTATCTATTTTTAGAACATTTTTTGCTCTCACATTATGTTGGTGATAGAAGAGTTTTATTGATGCATTTTTGGTAGGGTTTTAAAGGTAATTGTTTAATCTTTAGAATGTGAGCTTATGGTGTGGTTGTCTGTGTGTATTGCCGCGGCAGTGCTCAGTGAGTGACAAGGCCTTGGTGATGAACCGGAAGTGAAATCAGTGTTCCATTGCATGGTGTTTTGTTTACAATTCAGCCTCTCAAAAAAATGCAGGTCAACCCTTGACGAGAACTTAAGGGTGAAGTCATCTTTGAAGGTATTTTAGATTAATATATGATTTGCATTGATTGTCACACAGGGGAGAGTTCAGTACTGACAAACGAATGTAGAGAATATATTGTCAAATTAATTGTGTTCTATGGTCATATGGACCATAATTTCAACGATTTGAACATCCTGTACATCAGCTAACACGTGTAGTCAACATTGACATTTACCCAATATTGACTTAAGTTTTCGACAGACCGATTTAAAGGTGAAAGTTTTGATAAAATGTTTGGACAGTGTTCCAGGTTGAAGAGTAAAACGAAAATCCATACTGGAGATAAAACATTTAGATGTCAACTTTGTGATAAAAGGTACAAAGAGAGAGAGAGAGAGAGAGAGAGAGAGAGAGAGAGAGAGAGAGAGAGAGAGAGAGAGAGAGAGAGAGAGAGAGAGAGAGAGAGAGGAGTCCACATAATGATACATACTGAAGATAAACCAGTCAAGTGTAAAGGTTGTGATAAAATGTTTGGACTGAGTAGTAATTTGAAGCGCCATATGATGATGCCTACTGGAGATAAACCAGTCAATTGTGAATTTTGTGATAAAATGTTTAGACAGAGTAGTTTCGAAAGCCTACATTAGGATATATACTGGAGAAAAACCATTCAAATTTGAAGTTTGTGATAAAATGTTTACAGAGAATAATAATTTGTAGCGCCACATGATGATACATACTGGAGATAAACCATTCAAATGTGTAGTTTGTAATAAACTATTTAGAAAGAGCACATGTACTCGACGCGCGCTTGATGTTAAAAATACAAAAAGCAATATTCTTAAGGAAAATGTCATACAGAGTGACAAGCATATCTCAGATTACCCCCATGACCTGTTCTGACATTGGAATAGTATGACGGAGAGGGTCCAATATAAACAAAGGGCCATGGGGGTAATCTGAGGTATTTTTGTCACTCTGTATGACTTTTTCCATAAGATTATTGTATTGTTTTGTTTTGTTTTTTTTTTTAACATCAAGCTCGCGTCGAGTACTTGTGAGAAAGAGTAGTGATTTGAAATTCCACATGAGGACGCATACTGGAGATAAACCATGCTAATATGAAATTTGTGATTAAACATTTAGAAAAATATTGTCTTTTAAAGGACCACATGATGATTCACACTGGTGAAAAATCAATCCAGTCAAATCTGAATTTGGTGATAAAATGTTTGGATTTCGATGTCCACATGAGGAATCATACTGGAGATAAGACAGTTAAATGTGAAGTTTATAATACAATATCTGGACGGAGTAGTGACTTGGTGGTCGAATTGAGGATACATACCTGAGAGAAACTATTTAAATGTAAAATGTTTGATGAAATGTTTAGAAAATGTTCCAATTTGATGAACCACATGAGACATCATACTTGAGATAAACAAAGCACAATTCAAGGGTAGAGTGCTTGATTAAAAGTTTACAAGGAGTGGGTGCTTAAAGATGCATTTGAGATAACCCATACACATATGAAGTTGGTGATAGCATTTTAGGGTAAAACACTGCTTCGGAGAGCTACAGAATGATGAATATGTGAGACTAACAATGGAAATATTTAGTTTGTGATGGAATGTTTATGCCTGTTTGACATAGATACAAACCGAACATTAACCATTCAAATATGAAGTTTATCATAAAATGTTTGGGACAGCAGTACTATGAAGTGTCACAGGATTTTGTATACTGTTGATATTGATTTGATGATAGCCACAGTTAACATGGAGAATACACATTACAGTAAAGTTTTCATTTTCTGCTTAATTGTGTTATGAATATAGGTCTTAAAGGATCAGTACTATATCATATACAGAAAGACAGAACTTCAAACACCTTTCATGGAATTGTAGTCCTTACATCCAAATTTTCATACCTTTAAGTTACTTTTCAAACCTTTAGGTATAAACATATAATCAAAGTCAATTTTCAGATTTTGAAAAGAGTCAAGCGTCATTTTTTGAGTTCATTGAGTTCATTAATAGCTCACAGGAATAAGGTGTGTGTGTATGTATATATATATATATATATATATATATATATATATATATATATATATATATATATATTCAAGTAACTGCAGCTGTTAGTATTGAAGCTGATTATTCCATGTAAACATTACCATAATGAAAACCCACATTAGAGAAAATTAAATGTGCTTTGGTGCAAAAAGAGTCAGATGGAATCTGTTTCATAAAGGGAAACTGAAAGAACACATATCTGGAACTACAACAGATAAAATGCACACTTCCAAGCAATGGTAAATGAGCAGAAGTAAGTTGATACAAGGTAAAGAAGGGTGTCTTTAAACAGTTAACTACAGATGCTAGATTATTAATGATCCATCTGATAGCATGAATTCAAATTGATGTTTGCTGCAGATCTAAATCATAGAGATATTACTGCATAAACAAATAATGAAGGAATTGATATAGTGTATTAATTATATAATATTTGCGAGAAAGCTTGCATGTAGAGATATATAATTTAGAGATATATAATTAATTTCAGTTTTATATGTTTTAACATTCATATCTTTTAAATAAGTAAAAATAACTAGGACTCTGATCCCCATGCAACTTTAAAAAAAGCATGGGTATTATGTCTTCATGTCTGCCTATCCCTCCAATAATAATTCAATTTCTCTCCTAAACTACGAAAGACAGCTTGAAATTTTGGAATAAGACCTCAGTCTAACGATATAAAAGGTATGTGTACAATTATCATCTTAGGTCTATGGATTGGAAAAGTGTCTGGGGATACTTATTGTTGGTTAAAATCTAAAGATTCAAAATATCTTCAAAGACATTCTTCATTGTTTCAAAGTTTGTCTCATTAACCCCATTTAATTAACTTCATTTCATGAAAAGTAGTCAATAGTTGTGACCTGCTCAAAATATTTTATTTTTTATTTTCCAGTCAATAAGTTCGCAACATAAAGAATTTTCTTTGTTCATCTATGTGTGTGGGTTAATTATTATTCAGTGTCCACGCTAAAACTCTTATACAGCTTTGCTTATTAACATTAAACTTTCAATAAGAGTGAATGTGAGATATGTGCATAACATGAAGATAAAGAGATAAAGGCTTCATTCTTTTATTATTTTAGTTAGAGAGAGAGAGAGAGAGAGAGAGAGAGAGAGAGAGAGAGAGAGAGAGAGAGAGAGAGAGAGAGAGAGAGAGAGAGAGAGAGAGAAATAGAGATGTCATAACGTAAACTTTTACATCTTGCTTATCCGCTGTTATGAAACTGGGTATCAAATGTGCTTAACTTTCAGGATAATTTTTGACTTATATTTAAATGTTTTCATTCCATTGAGAACACCAGTAAATAAGATATGTATTGTATTACACGTAAATTAATGTAAAAGCATAAACATTCATTCAGTAAAATCGAAAATAGATTTACTTCTCATCATTACAAAAATTCAAGAGACATTTGCAGTGAATTTTTCCCAAATGAATTCTAAGTCTTGAATGTCCAGAATTATCTCAAAGCAGCAGGCAGGCTGAATATACTAAGGTCCTACTGATGTTAGATTCACGAATAAATGATTTCTGGTGGACTTGAATCAATTAAAGAAAATCCGGTGGAGTGTTTTTTTTAATGTCAATACTTTTTTCTGATTATTTTTGTCTGACCTGATAGATGTTGCTGTTTGTAATCTAACCATATATTTTATCTCAACAGATACGACATTTGGATCTTGGATCATGTAAATTTATCGTTATAAATCTAAATGGAGTCACCCTCAACTGATTGAAGAAATTTTTGAATTTCGTTTTGTCCATATCACCTGAGCTCAGACTGTAGTGGATATTGTTCTGTGTGTACTTATCAATACTATTAAATATAACTAGAACATTACTATTTTCATTGATTATCTTAGGTATGTGATGGTATCATTGAGTGACGTATATAATGTCAGTGTTCTTGTGTCTGCCCTTGGAAAATATTGTAGCTGGACTCGTCTGTTTATCCATCACTACGTCATCATATGCCACCATATTATTGGTGAGTCTGTCTATATCATATATTGACGGAGTATTACTAATATCTGATATAAACTCTATAACGTCATAACACCCCTGATCATCCTCAGTAGGTGCTACTAAATATAATTTTCTCCACCTCATCTATCTCATTATCAGATTTGGCAGTAACTGTGTTTTACATGATTCGGATTGACCTACTATAATCAACCTCATGGAGTTTGGTACCGCTGGATGGTGCTTCATCTGTTCTTGTTTTCGTCTCGCTGAAATATCAATTACATCCATATTATTAATAACTTGAGTCTATATTGTGTTCGGTGCAAATTATATACAACCACCGCTGAATTAACCACAATAACAACAAAGAAACGTGCACTAACAGGTAAGTGTGTGAGATGTGGTACAAAAAAAAAAATAAAAATCCCTATGTCCTATTCAGGTATCCAGACAGGTGGAGATATTGCTGCCTCTCTTGGAAAATTACCTAGATTACCGTGGACTACGTATCCTGGTGAGAAACGTATTCCTGGGTATAATTACTGTGGTTCCGGCAGTCGATTCGATATCCAATAAATAGAATTGGTCAAGCGTGTCATGCTCATGATATCGCTTATAAGAGCAACGATCTACAGCAACGACATCTCGCTGGTGTTAAATTAATTCACTTGTTAAATTCTATACCAAATAAATCCATCAGAGATAAATTAACCAGGTTTCTAATAAAATGAGCTATGTAAAATAATATTGGTTGCTGGTAATTGTAAATTAAAATTATAATGGAATTTATTTATTACTCTCCTACGGGATACTGAAGCAGTAAATCAGCAATTAGCAAATTAGCTTAGGCAATGAATGTTTCCTGCTCTGCTGCTTCTGATTAGTTATCACGACACGCGATATGGCTGATCTATCCACCACCTAAATAATTAATTACACTTTCTTTGATGTAAGTGTGTTTAATGAGGTTCACCAAGATATTTTGCATTTGCCCATGATACTGTCGAAGATGGTGATCATCAGCGCACGTTTAAGTACGCACTAACTTTTGTTGATATTTCAAGTAGGTACAAGAAAGCAGAACCATTATCAACACCAACAAAAATCTGATGTTGCATCTTCGCTTGAATGGATCTATAGCGAGGTCCGCTGAAAAGGCCACAATTATTACAGGTCGATCCTTGAAGATACTTTCTTGGTGAGATGTTATCAAAAATGAAAAGAAATGACGTTAAGATCAGAAAAGGAAGCACAAAATGCACCGAGATGAGAGATTGAATTATACGTTAGCTGTGAGATTATTTGGATATCAATATGCAAGGAAGATACCTGTTGGATTTGTTCCGGAAGAAAGATCTCGAGAGTGGATAACTAGATTACCTGGCGTAATATCTGCGCTTAACAACGAAATTACTAGCACAATATCAATAAAACCATTTTAAGCGATTCTAAAAGAAAGTATACATCGCACTGACAGTGTACAACAACCCTGACCATTATTAAAAATGTTTCTGTACGTTATCTGTATGAATTTGAAGGAGGAAGAACAGCTACCTATCCTGTCTTGAGCGTAACCACCATAAAATATCTGATTTAGTGATATCCACGGGTAAACCCGCTGTTTACAGATTAGATTAAATGTTTCTCAACGTAGACTTTTACGTCAACAATTTCTTGTAGTTCCTGACGATACAGTTACCTACTCAAACGATCACATACATAATCTGTGTAACTGACGTATATTTTTTTCTGACACGAGATACTGCTAAATAAACTAAATTGGACCACTCGATTCTGTCATCTACATTCCAGATGTCTGTATCTGATATAGATAGTCCCTGTGATGAATGAATCGCTATGGCGTATCCCAGAGTTCCACGATCATTTATTCATATTTTTCGCTTCAACTGCATATATATCAACCATAACAACATCATTAATAACAAGATTCTGTGTTCCACCGCTGAGAATTTCAACATCAATACTCTGTCGTCGTGTATCTGATGGACGATACAATAACTGAATTTGTAGATTCGTGAACGTTTCTTTGTGCATCCAAAATATTTTATTTTTTTTTTGCAATTCGTCACGATGTTTCCTTCTCGTTTCCATGTTCTGAAAAATTCGTTTATGTTCGACTCTGGAATTAATGTTCTCATTATTTGACACTGTATGCATTATTGTTGTAATCTGATTAATCTCTTAAATTCCTTCAGTTTTTCATCTATTAACCTGTAATGACCATTTATTTTCTCATAATAAGCTACATTATATCTAGCCATGTATGAGGTATTTGTCCAACAAAAGGTTTTGGTTGACTATGATCACTACACAAATAAAATAAACTAAATTTGACCACTCGATTCTGTCAACTGCAATCTATATGTCTGTATCTGATATAGTTAGTCCCTGTGATGAATGAATCGCTATGGCCTATTCCAGCGTCCACGATGTTTTTCGTTGATAACCACTGGAGAAATGTTTTAAATATCTCGAGTGAAACAAAAATAAGTTCATCACATATAACGTTCTTAGGTATGTGTTTTTTGCCCATTCGTTCAGGAGTCCATTAATCACCGATCCACTTGAAGAATCTGTGATACGTGCACGATTTTACCCCGTTCCTTTATTTTCCTCTGGCATGTTTATGAGTCGTTGGCAAAACTATCTGAGTCATTGTTCATAAATATTTTCATTACTCGTGTTGTTTTACCTGAACTACCGCACACATTGAGATACAATGTTTTAGTTAATAGGGTCGTTTATTGATGATGCTGATGATAATTTTGATATTCGATCATTCTTTGTCGAACTTATCCATAATTTCAGCATCAGCTGTTTTAGAGTATATTTACTTTCCAGTTTTATTCTCCATGTTCCCCACTCACCATTACCCAACAATGGTTTCAATAAACATCTGTGTTTCTTATTTATATAGAATGAATCCTTGCTGCCATAACAGCATCATTAGCAAATTTATTTATCATCGACCCTAAATTTATTGTAATGTACACCAACATCGATGATCTTAAGTGAGTAAACTGTGGTGATTCTCCGTCTATATAACTTACTATTGTACCTAATTTAGTTCAATCTGACAGATACGCATTGCCTCTGCTTAAATAGGTATTTTTCATTTTGTATCATTCATTATAAAATCCAGCTGAGCATCGTACATAATAAATCTCGTGTAGTGTCGTTTATGATCATATGATACTCACTGAGTATATTTTCCCTTTCTTTTTCTTCCCAGATCCTTAGCGAGGTTTTGATCGTGTTCATCTCTGCACCTGTGTACATTGATAGTAATTTCGATGATTTTATCCTCGTTGAGATCAGGAAATTCCTTAATGGCATCATCTGCACTAAATCTGTTTGGTTCTGGTAAACAAAGCCGTTTCTGCTGATGATATGATATAATCGCCTCACGTATCCTCAATATTAAAATTTCAGCATTTATCATGTATCTCAACAACACTTAGTGCCCTGCATTTTTCTAAGAGATCTTTCCAGAAACAAACAGTAATTGGATGAAGATTGTTTTGTTGCTTCAAATGTTTCTACATACCTAAATCATGTTATATCAAAATCAGGTAATTGTCCATTTATTGAAACCCTGGCCATTTCGTGTGATGGATGACCGAATAGTTCAAAATAATCAGAACATCACCCGTATCCAAGAAATCTCCCGGGATAATATGTCACAATATCAACAGATATAATCTTACAATGATGATATTTATTTTTCCATAATCATCCTTGTCCGTGCTTAGCACATCTTTTCCTAATATCATCAATAAACTGTCGGCCTCCACTAATTTATCTCATGACCGAAATGAGCTACAACAGATGAAATAGTGAAACATAAGCTTAATAATTCATTGATTTTAGTATCATCTGCGGTTTATTTGAATGTTATTTGTTATATTCTTGTTCAGATATTCTGTGCAATAAATATCTCCATCACGTCCCACAAATTGATTATAATTATCATAGTTCGAGCTCTGAACAGAAACAGAAATAGTATCGTGTTTACTCATATCACCGATAACATAAAATATACAGCTAATCTGATAATTAATTGTTCTATCTCGTGAAAATATCGTTATTGTTGATGACAATGCATGCTAATTATGGTCAGTTTTATCTATCAGAATTACTCTTGATCTGTACTTTGGTTCATATAAGATCTCTCCTGTTATTGTCTTTGCTGTTATTATAAATTTAAGTATTTTTCTAGCTAAGCAGCGTCTCTGATAGATGATTCTGTGTTTTTAACATATTCTGCCCAATTATTTATTTTATCGCTACGTAATTTTTGAAGCCATTACCACGTTTTGCGTTTGTGAAGTGTTCTATTACTTACTCGTTTACATAGTTTATTCTTGATTCACACATTTAAATTGGTTTAATACCATCAGTTTTTGGGATGTCGTTTAGTGAATATATGGCATAAAGAACTGCGGTTATTAGGATGCGCTCTCTAGTAATACTGTTTATAAATACCTGTTAGTTTCTTCTGTTTCGAGTTTTTATTCAACATAACAACATTACTCCCTAAATTTACCCGCACTGGATATTGTTTATCACAAATGATTCAAATATCAATCTACGTTCACAACAAATTTTAGCAAAATATAGTATCTTTCATGATCAAAATGATCAATAATAGCTTTTAACCGTGCTTCTTCCATCATATAAGAGATACTTCCAACACTGAGTTTTGACTAAATATGAGCGGCTCCATCGTCTTGAAATTCTTTTCTCGCTTCACGAATCCGTTTCGTTACTTCTATAGATGTTAGTGCCAGATCCTACATAGAAACACTAAATTTGTATCCTGATAATTGATCTAGATCAATTCTTTCTCTCTCACATTTAATGGTAATATCTCAAAATCTATCTCTATGATTAAAACAAATATTTATATTTATTTTACATAACAACAGCTAAATCTGATAACAGATGTATATGTCTCAGCGAAATATTATTTAACAGTATTTTCTCAGAAAAACAATTTAGATAAATGCTTTTATTGTTATAATTGTACAAAATTGATATTACTGTTAATTTTCAGACAGTGATATTAAAAGAGAACTGAAAAAAGAAGCACTGTTCAACAAATATGAATTTATGAAGCACCCAGTATAGGCAAACTATGAAGAATACCGTACAATCAGACACTGTCTATTGAAAAAAGCCGGTTGGTAGGTCAATAATCATGGTTATTTAAAGATCACAGTTTATTCTATGGCAGAAGAAAGAAAAAAAACTATCTCACATTGATTCATATACGAGTGTTTTAAAGTAATGATCAAGGATGGATCTGTTATTGATCACATTAATGGGTATACGAAAAATAACGGATTATCTAATCTTCAATCTATCACTAAGAGTCGAAATTCCAGAAAGGGAAAGTCTGGGGAATCTAGAAATTTAGGAAGAGAACTGTTATATCAACTAATACAGAAACCAGCGAGGAAATATTTGTCTCATCGTTGACATATGCTGGAAAATATTTTGGTATATCAAGACGAGCCATGCATGATGTTGCTAAGAAAATATATAAATCAGAATTGTTAACAAAATTTTATTAGAAAATTAAGGTTTGATATATATAAATTTAAATATGATCGAAAAAATTAGCATTATCCGATTACATCGATGAGCATTATTTTTTTATTAATTCAGCATATCAGCAGCTATATCAATTTCATAAGTGTTATCAGAACCAATTAACCTACTGTTCATTTTATCGAATAACATGGTCTTCCTTAGACGCATCACACGACTATCAAAGTTCTTCTCATATTGTATTGACAGCTATGATCTGACAATTTTAAATATAACATTCAAGTGGAGCAAATAATTTTACCTGATCATGACTTAACGTCGTCAATGAATCTACCATCAACTGATAGATCAATTTTATAAACCTTTATTCAGCGGACTGTGTGTAATTATTCTTTTCTCCTTTTTTTTTTGTTCCTGTAAAAAAAGAAATTGCATCTGATTTTATTATGGTCGAGACTATCAGCAGCAGGGAGGGTGAACCCTACAAATTTTTGCGACGAAAGCGATTAAAGCTTCAGAATGCCCAATAGAGCCTTCCTACGAAATCTCATATTTTAACCAAAAAAAAAATAAAGACCCACTTTTACAAAAGGAGCCTTAGCGATTTTGTCGTAAATATATTGTCATAACCACCCTCAAATTGCTGCCAATAATTGCTATCATCTACGTCGCAAATATATTGTCATAACCCTCCGTACTTCTAAAAGGATTTCAGGGTTAATACAAATGATTTAACCGAATGTTTGTTAGCTTTTCACAAACAGACTAATCGATAATACTTCACCACGTAGATCAATTAAATTATTTGACTGATCGGTGAGTGTAAAATTAATTCTAGTTAGCAAATCATTTTGACATTGCATATATACTGGATTAGTCGGATTCTCAACAATTAAAAATCCTGGAGGAGCTGATGATGCAAATGAATAAAGAATGTAAACTCGTCGGGCTTGATTTGATTGTTCCATATTAATTTGATAACTTCCTTCGATTACATCACACGTTAAATTAAGCGCGATCACCGATGAAATGTCCACATTGTTCGGTGCGATATGTCTACCGTCGCCGTCGGGAGAATTATTATGAGTGAGGATAATAGGCTTCAGCTGGCTATCTTTCCATGATTGATAAATTTTATTAAATCCTTCGTTGATTGCAGTTCTGAGTTGATTTTTTAGTTCAGGTGCGTTATATCCTGGAAGTTTATAATTTGGATCATCTTTTAGATTTTTTTATAATCTCGGGCGGAGTAAGTTCTTGAAATTGGGTTATTTTCATCAGTGAAGAGATTAGTAATCCTCGAATTAAATTCTTCCATGTCGTGGATAATTTTATTACCAGCGGCGACTACGCTGATGAACTCAGCTTGTGTGAAAAGACTGGATCTTAACGACGGTAATAACAATTTGAAATCATCATTCATTTTTTCGAAGATAAAAGATTCAATATCTACGATTGCTGGACTTGTTTCACGTATTTCCAGAATTTCACCTTCTTGTGGGATATAATCATTATAAAATGGAATTGTCCACACATCTTCACCATATTCATCCTTATCTTTACGTCGATATCTTTTTGTAAAGTTTATATCTAGGAGGGTTTTATATCCTTTCGACGGATTTTCAGGTCCTATCTCGTCAGTAGTGTAATCAGATTTTATAGGTTCCGGCGTTGAAGCGCTAGCGGTTCTAGGTTGTTCTTCCGGCCATCCTAATACTGTTCTTATTGAACTGTTATAAATATCTACAACATACCCAGGAGAGCTTATTTCAATTGTAGATGATAGTGTTGGTTCATGAACTGTTATCGCAATTTTTGATTCTTTTCTAGTAATGGATTTTATTCTACGTTGTAATTCATTATTAATTTGCTCAATTTGATAAGACCCTGTTGGTATTGAAACAACGTTCCAATCTGGAAAGTCATCTTTTTTATTCCTATATGCAAATACCAGAGAATTATTAGATCTCTGACCACCAAATGGAACCGATCTAATATTAGGCCAACTATGATACACTCGTAATTTTTCCAACGCGATTTCCTTTAATGAAACAGGGGAAGGAAAATTCACACTGAATTTAGGGTTTGTTGACGATATTGATATCATGCTTGTTTTCCGCGGAGTGGTATTTTCTGCTATCCGCTGAAGTAGTTGAATCTCTTGCGACATTATTATTATTATTTACAATGTCTAATTTTGCAATAGATGAAAAAACGCTAGCGTTTTTAATCGTAGTATCATAAATACGTATCATCGCGGATAATTCGTCTTCGATAATTATCGTATCATCAATCGATGATAACATCAACGAGGATAATTGTGAGTAACCGTTAGATACTGCTTGATGTTTTACTATATAGTCGTTAAGTTTTTCTTAAGAACACGATGATATTTTTTTAGTAATAATATTTGCAATTCCAGCAAATGTTGTCACCGCGGAAATAGCAATTGGGACAGCAATCGGAGCTACCATTGTTACTGAAGATAGTATAATACCAGCACCGGCCATTATACCAGATACTGAGTATACTGTAACATCAATCGCGGTAATTCTCCTGCGATACTTTTTAATTTTTATTTCATATTCATCAATGAGTGTTTTGAGTTTTGTTAAAAACTCTTTACCGGTATCATAGCGATATTGCGATGACAGAATCATATTATTTTAAAACCTCAAGTGGTTTCTATTTGTTAAAAATTCTAATTTAGGTCAGCTACAAACTCCATGTACCATACAAATGATGTCTTATTTAAATTAGGATCAGTGCTTGTTTTTGTAAACCGTTTGTGTTCACCCATGTCAATAGTCGTTGAAATCACGTTGTTGTATCCATATGAAGTCGATGATGATATATTAAACTGGTTCAGTGACACTATTATTAATCGATAAATACCCTTGTTTGACACAGTGAGAGTTATTGTATTCCTTTTAGGTTCCCAATCTAATGATCCAGAGAGAACTGTGTATACCATATTTATGATATTCCTCTCATGAGGAATCTTTATTTTTTGAAGTAGCGGAAGATTGTCTGTTTTAAACTTTGTAATATCCTCGATAGATTTTTTAATATTACTAACGCTATCTCTAATAATATTAAATCCAGCATCAATATTTTCAAAATTAGTTTTAATTTCATCAAAATTGGATTTAATTTCAGCGAGAGATGGAGATGTTACCGCTGGTGTTCCAACAAATCTATTAATCCTGTTAATTTCATCAAAATTGGATTTAATTTCAGCGAGAGATGGAGAGGTTACCGCTGGTGTTCCAAAACATTTATTGATAATATTTCTACGAAGGGAAGTATAAGTTGTTATATGCTTTTCAAGTTCTTCATCTAAATTTTTTAATGCATCTGTGATTATAGAAACAAGTACACCTGGTTTGAGTTTTCCATCATTTGAATATAACACTATTGTATCTTCAACGACGTCACGTCTTCGTATTAAGACGTCATCCAATGAAACATTACTAGATTTCAATTTGCCCTGCCGATCTTGAAATACAAATATTTCCCCAGGATCTACACTTGACAAATTTAATGTCTCGGCGATTTCATCCTCGATTATTTTTTTACATTTTCGACAGCGAATTTACTATCGGTTTCTGTTTTTTTTTTACTCTGATAAAGGTCGTCCCCAAATATCAATCATTATACGAAAACGCTAACGTTTTTCTAAATCATTTCTAATTGGTGAAAACGCTATCGTTTTTGCCATTGCCCGCTAGTATATTCATTAACAACAACTTGTGGTGGTTTCCTTGCAAATCTAGATATCTCTGCAAGGACGTTTAATACTTCACGACCGCATATCGGTGGATCATTTAACCGTTGTGTTGGTAGCGTGGAATAAAAAATTGGAGCCAACGATGATTTTGTTATTGTAGATACATATCGCATAAATTCTTTTGGAGGAGCTAATCCATATGAATCAAAATAGACAATTCCTCGTGGATCAATTGCATATGCGACCCAATGAGTTCCTTCTCCGCTGCTGTTATCAAGATTGATAATACCCGTTTCATTTTTCATTGGTTTTGACGGTAATTGATCTCTCATGAAAACTCCTCTAAAGTTTTTTTATTGATAACGATTTTACAGCATCAATTAAATCAAAATTGGACATTGGTAAAAATCCAAGGGATTTTTCCACTAATAAGCCGTTCCTGGTATTCTTAGGACCGTGCCCTTGTACCAATTGTGTGGAGTTCCTGGTAGTCTTAGTCCCTTTCCCTTTTTTTATAGCCATTCCCAGTAGCTTTTTTCAGGGCCATTCCTGCAGCAGTACCAACGGCTCATAACGCTGCCGCCTTCGCAACCGCTGGGGCAGCCGCTGCAATCAATGCTGGAATATTAGCTAACAGCGGGAATATACCACCTGATTTTATCATACTGGCGATTGCTGCTTTCGAAAAATCAATTTGAACTCCTCGTTTGTTCTTTAGCGCATCATTGAAATGTTTTATTTGACGATATGTCAATGATAATTTATGTGCACCACCGGACATTTGAGTGGGTTTCAGCGTTTTTGTAGTTCCATATTCTTTAGCCGACTTTGATTTCAATTTCTTGACTTGACCATCAGTCAACTGGACATTAACAATACTATATGTCATTCTATTCTACAACGTAATTTACATTTTTATTTGATCTTATTGTGAAAATCCTAACTACATGTTTTCCACTGGTGCATCAATAAGTCTCATTCGTCCGCCAATTCCTTCTAACAACATTGATTTATCACTGAGAATGACAGCAACTGCTCTATAATCAGCTATACCAACAGGGCTTTGTACCCGAGCTTGGAAGTATATATCAACAACAGATTGTCTCATCATATTAAGATGTTCCAATGAAAAGTAATAAATCGGATAGTGTTTTTCAAAATCAATTTGCGATATTTGCAAACCAGTATCAACATTTTGATCACGACCCATAAACGACAATATTCTATGATATACACGTGCTACGTTGTTGTTTTCATAATTAAGCTGTACAATCTCTGTTGGTTCTTGTTGTCCGTTTATTTTCAACGAAACTTCACTTACTCCTAATTTATCAAATATCATATGACTAGATAATTGACGACCCACTCGATTTGCATCCTGTAACTCTATAAAGATATGACGTGGAGCTGAAACACCTTGTTTTGATGCTAAGTGCCATGTAAATGTGCCATTTACATTATCCTGCTTCGTATCAGTCGTTGTTGTTAGCCAACTTAGCAATGATTTAACACCTGTGTCCATACACGATAGTAATTGTTGCTCTATTGTGACTGCTGGAGTCAAGACAGGCATCCATAGAATCAATTTATTTAAAATGACTTTACCATCATCAACACCATTAGCACGCCAGATTGCATCATTTTCATTCTCCTTTCGCGCTAACACGACTGTATACTTTGCTCCATAGATGACTTTTCTGAGATTTCTACAAAATCCGAATATGTGATGTAACGGAATTGCACATGAAAACCGTCGATGCTGTCCTTTCAATGCTCCATTTCGTGTTGCAAATCCTAGATTGAAATTACCATTGACCTTTCTTAAAATGTCGAATTCAGCGGCTGGTCTATCTTCACGGTCTAGATTAGCTGCGAGTTGTTGATCAGCTTCTGCAGTAGCTCTCGCAGTTCGTACTTTTATAAACTAAATATGGTCAGCATGATCAGAAGTATCCTTAGCAAACACCATAGACGGACCAGCCGACCTTGTATAATCATCAGAATATCTCGCAAGTCCGATTATTATTGTTGCAATATCAACATCTTGTTCTATTGATTCAATTTCTTTTCCATCAATGATATATCTTGCACTGTTAAATAGCGCCATAATGCCATTATTTACAAAACCAACTCGGATATTTGGGTCATTCTCATGTGGTGTATCAGCTGCAACATCTGTTATAAGCTCTCCTTCTACTTCAATAAACGCCTCACACGGCAAAAAGTATCTACTTGTATCTTGAACTTGAAGTTCAACTCTCCCCCGTTGATTACGCTCTCTTGCAGGATAGGCATAATACTGATAGTTAATTTTAGAATCATCTTTATTCACCGGTGCTGCCATATCAAACGCTGGATCAGCGATTTTTTTAAATGCCATTTATACTAAAACACTATCGTTTTTCTAAATGTAGTAATGCTATCATTTTCTTTTTCGTCTGATATTTTTACGATTTCCTCCAAGACCGCTTCCAGCTATCATACTTGCAATATTACTACTATCTGGTGAAGCCATTGCTAATGATGCGAGTTTTTGTTCCACTGCGTTATTTATCACTTTACTGACATTTGCAGGCATCATTCTTGTTGAAAGTAGCGGTGTTGAAACCATTTGTGGTGGTTTTCGTCCGAATCTAGATTTCACCAATGACGTTATTCTATTCTTTACGGTAGAAAAGGCCGTTCCTGCAAGATCTCCAACAGGGTTAATTCCCTTATTACGAATAACATCAATGGCTTTCATCGCTAATTGTTTAGCAACTGGTGCTACTTTTGGGGCTATTCTTGTGAATAAACCCGCTATGGTATTTCCAAGGCCGTCTCCATAGCATGCCCTATAAACGGGCAATCTTGAGTTTATCATATACACGTTTGTTGGTTTATCGTGATTATAGTGTACTATCATCTTATTTGAAATGACTTTGTAATTTCTAAATGCAAGCATTTCAGAAATTTCAATCGCTATAATAACCACTAAATTGCCCTGGAATTCCGTCCATTAACTCATCCAAGATTTTTCGATACGTATGAACATCAATTATCCCACCTTGGAATAATCGTCTGCAAATATCAAATGCTTCATTAGTTATTTCGACTGAGTTATTCCCAGCTCGCTTACCTCCCATAAGAACCTCAAGTAATGATATATCATTAATGATATTACTAGGACACATATGAGATTCATGATGAGAACAGCCATAACCTCTTCCTGAAGTACTTGCTGGTTGAGTTTCTGGAGATTGTTGACCTCGACCTCGTCCTCGACCTTGTTGTTGTTGTTGTTCTTTTAGTTGTTGTTGTTGTATACCATACGCATCAACTCCCATTTTAAAAGCTCTGTACTCCAATGTATCCTTTTTTAAATTGCCGGAGATTTCTTTATTAATTTTATATATCCAATCCACCCAATCCTCTCGTTTTATTGTGTTTTTTTATACTCGTCTTTTAAAAATTTCCCCCTGTTATAATAAATCTTTACAGCGAAGTCACCAAATGACGCATAGTCTTCAGGTTTCAGCAATTGAATTCGTTTGATTTCTTCTATAGCTTCATTAGTGAATTTCTCGTTAAAAGGAACACTTTTTTTAGTGGAATCTTTTTCAATAGAAGAACTAGCACCTTCAACGGGGTTATCATCAGTATCAATACTACCCATTTGTTGTATTTCTCGCTGAGTTTGTAACTCACCTGAAAGCTGTTTTATACCCTCCTGAGTTTTTTCAGTCTCTGTATCAATCTTTCAAAGCACATCAATAATAGGTACTGTTCCCTCTTTAGGGATGTCGCCGTATATAGCACGTTCTGTTGCAAGTTTCATATCTTTAGTGGCTTTAGTTACAGGGGCAAAAAGCTGTTCACTCTCAATAGAAAAGTCAGTCTGCGCTTGCTGTCTAAGTTGTAGTTTATCTCGCACGTCATCTCGAATTGGTATAAACTTTTTCAGTAATTCTAACCTCTCACGGATTAGTCTGGTAGTTAATGCTTCTGATGTCATTATTGAAAATGTTAACTTTTTTTCAATTGTGGGTTTCAATGCTTGCATTTTCAGACTCATCAATCAAACCTCTTATAGATTTCACTTTCAAAGCAATATCTGACCGAACTTGATACTGTTCCCCTAG
This sequence comes from Potamilus streckersoni, assembly GCA_016746295.1. Taxonomy (NCBI): domain Eukaryota; kingdom Metazoa; phylum Mollusca; class Bivalvia; order Unionida; family Unionidae; genus Potamilus; species Potamilus streckersoni. The sequence continues at coordinate 169,418 of JAEAOA010001941.1, forward strand.
TTTCTTTCTAATTGCTTCAACTGTACTAAATAGCCGAATGAATAAATTAATATCATTGTTATACAAAGAAACATTAACCGCTTTTTGGATTCTTTTTATCAGTGAATACATTTTAGGTAGGACATATCTTCCATGTTTCAATTGTATATTAATTTGTTCAAATTCATTCAAAAGTCTGTCTTCATTAAAAAATTCAGAAATTACGATTTAGAACCATTGAAGACGTACCAAAAGAGACAATAAATAATATAAGTCTGATTAGAAAAATACGAGATTGTGTTAATGAGTTTAAACAGGACGGCGCATCACACACCTGGTCAACATTTAAAATTTATGGTGTTGTTGATGCTAGAATGAATGATGAAACAGCAGGTATGATACTATCACAACTTGACAATAAAAGGTATTTTCTCAGAGTGAAATTCATTATCAATTTAGAATCGGGCGATTGGGTCATAAGAGACAAATTTGAGCCAATTCTCAAAGATAGGACAACAGTCATTGTTAGCCTTGATTCCAGACCAGGGCTGTTAACTGGAATTGATAAACCATACTATGAAAAAGCGTATTCTGAAACAGCAATTGTTTAATGGATGTATCCGTTAAATAATAAACCTGACATTGGATAACTAGCACCAATGAAACAGTCAACGTCAGTGGAAAAAACCACTCAATTGTGTGGCACAACGTGTCATATAACACTTTACAAATGCACTCCGTGGGAATAAATTAACCGATCTAATACGTAAAAAAAATAGATCAATGGGAGCTAACAGTGAAAGAGAACGGAGCAACTATTTTCAATATAGCTAGAATGAAAAAGTCGTTGAGATTTCCGATAACCGTTTCAACGATAATCGGCAAAGTATTATACGAATCGAAATACAATAAAAACGGAGCTCCAATCAAAATTATTGATCATAACAAACATGCATGAACATCCGCGGTTACAATATTCCCGAGAGACAGAACAGTGAAGTATATCCCAGAAGAATTCACCAAGGATGGCATTCTCACTGAAGAAAGATTATTCGATGCTATTGCTAGTTTGTGTAAAAACGACCCTGTATCAGTATGGCTACTTCATAGTTTTGAAGATGAAGAATGTCAATTCAATCAATTTGTGAAACCTAACGGTGAATTATATCGTTCTGAAAGTCTACATAATAGGATGAAAAATCTAGCAATAAATCTCAGTGAAAACGCTAGCGTTTTTAATGGAAAATCTGACGATTACGAACAGTTACTTACAAATTGTTTTACAATTCCATCGGTTGCAGCTCATTTTGCAAGAAAGAAAAATAATTGGAAACCAACACGAAAAGAGTTTTTACAGGATGTTCAATCCAGCTGTCTGGAATATTATCATGGCGGTCTATGGAACGTTAAGTACAATCGTGAAAGTGTGATATCTCTTGATATTGTTGCCTGTTATCCAGAAAGTTTTCTAGGATATGGATTCGCTGGTTAGTATTTTAAACGGTTTGGACATCCCACACATGAAATGACTCGCGTTGCTATTAATGGACCACTGCCTGATTTTGATTTGACCTGTTTTGCTCGCGTAGTATCATTTGAATTCGCTGAAGGTCTTCATCCATGTTGTTATGTTTGGATTGGTAGACACATGGCTGAAAGGATGTGGTTAACAATAGTGCTATTGCGATATATGATTGATTGTAAAATGTTAGTTTCGTTGATTGTCAGCGAAGCGATTATCTCATATCAAAAACAAACCAATGTCTGGTTACCAGAACCAGAATGTCTTGATAGTATAATCGATAAGTCTAGAAAACATATTGATGCTGACGAGGTGTACATCATTGAATGGTCAGAAAAGATATTTAATTAACGAAATAGTGAAGCAAAGGATCTCGGCCGAAGAATAATCAGTAAATTTACACAAGGTGGAAATAAATTCAACTTTAAAAGACAATCCTCACGATTGATTATAGATGATGCCGAATACGACTTCGTTATTAAAGATGCAGTAGAGAAAAATAGATACGCAAATTGTAAAACAGCCTTCTTGTCCAATAAAACAAAGTTAGGTAGAATTGTTACTTACAGTGATGGAGAAAGCTCTGCATATCTACATTTGATAGCTTCTATGCTGGGTTATGCATCTATCAATTTATTTGCAATGATAAATAGATTTCCTAGTATAGCAGTTAGAGTTGCAATTGATTCAATGTGTGTCGATAAAAAATATATCAAAGAGGTAACTAAATTTACTAATAGCGAAGAGACTTGGGGAACATGGCGAATTAAACGTGAAATACAATGCGATTATTCTGAATCAGCAGACGTTGAGATTAAAAGCAGTTACCTGAAGAACGATAATTCTATCAGTGAAAAATCCGAAGAATTTTCTATATATAAAGCACCACCGATATCAGATCCAATTTGTAGATATAAAACAGTTTATTTAAACGGTTGTGGTGGATCTGGAAAGACAACACGTGTGATAGAATTATATCGAGAGAGAACGTCCATGATTGTACTCACACCAACCCATAGACTAGCGAGAGAGATAAAACAACGAAATGTTGAAGCTTGTACGTATCATAGTTTTTTTCGATACAAGGGCGATACTTGGACTGCTGAGCGAATGGGTGAGAAATTTATTCATGCGGTTATTATTTGGGATGAAGCATGTACTGTTTCAGAAGATGTATTAAAAATGTTTCTTGATTGGTTATTGCAAAATAATACAAAAGTTATATTGTGGGGCGATCATGGTCAACCACCACCATTTGTTGGTAGAAGTCCACATAATTGGTTAAATGGATTTGTTGATTATTACGAAGAAATTGATACTGACTATAGAGCACTCGATGAGCAGTTACGTGAGTTTAAAAAACTAATTAGATTACAACACGATAGAATTCAATGTGAAGTAGCGCGTGAAATAATTTCTGAAACGCCTATGAATGATTTTTGGGAAACATGGAGACCAAATGATTTTGTAGTAGCAAGTAGAAAGATAGTCAGAGACGCACTTCAGAAAACGTTGTTTGAGCTACACAAGAAAAAATTCCCAACGATTCCAGTACCGTTGTGTTATAGACCATAGGATACACGAAAGCAGAATATTGAAGTTGAAATTCCAGGCCAGACGTAGAAACAGATTCTAGTGTTAAATGATATTGTGCTAGTTGATATCAATGCTGTAGAAGATGCATTATGTGCTGATAAATCACCATGGAGGCTTGGTTATGTAACAACAATACACTCGTCACAAGGATTGACCATCACGGATACAATTGTTTGGATAGTTGATAATCGCATTGATTGGTCAAATTTAATCTATCTCGCAGTGTCCAGAGTACGACGAATAAATCAACTACGAAGGATTGTTTTCGATGATGATTTTAATGCAAACGATGATATTAGCATCATTAATAAAACACTCTCTGGTTACAAACAGCAGGACAAAAAAAAACAACGAGAATTTGATATTGATGCTGAAGTAATAATCGCATTAAAAGAACAACAGAATAATCACTGCGCCAGTTGCAATTGTATAATGCACTGGCAGTATTCGGATAAAGACCCTCGACAATTCACCGTAGACAGAAAAACTAACAGTCTTGGTCATGTCAGAAACAATGTGATGTTGACCTGTATTGAGCGTAATAGACGTAACGGAGCTAGTTAAGACCAAATGGCGGTAATTGAGTATCGTCCGGAATGACGTGAAGTTGTTCGCGTGTAAAACCCCGCTGAGGTGCAGTTGAATCCAATCTGTAGATTGGAGGTCTACCAGTTGATCGCGTTATGGTTGAAATTTTATGCGTAGTAACACTCCATATAGGATCAGTAGCTCTTCTTTTACCACCTTCAAGCTCTCCTGGTTCGTATAAATATCTCACAGTAACATCACCGAGAAGTCACTGAGTGCTAACCCGCTGTGGTTGTTCGGGTATATATTTTTTTATTGCAATATTTGGTTTCATATTAATAGTTCGAGTAATTTCGTTATTTAACGCTGCAACTACACTCGGTAACCTTTGGACCCATTCACGAGATCGTTTTTCTTGGATGAATTCTTTTGCATATTGATATCCAAATAACCGTTCTGCAAGAGTTCGATTAAATCGTTCTACATTTGCCTGATCACGATGTAACGCAGTATGTCCCCGTCGTATTGTAACATTATGAGTTTTCATTGTTGATAGAACAGCACCTTGAAACTCTTTGCCAGGATCAACTTGTAATAGATTTGGCCATCTTAGAGGACCTCGTCTATAAATCCTTTCAAATGCAGAAACGACTTCAGAAGCTGACTTTGTTTTCAATGGTTCTGCTTGTTTAAATCGACTCGCAATATCAACTACAGTTAGCGCGTATTTGTAACCATGGTCATGTGGTAAAAATAATAAATCAGCCTGATGAACTTCATTGGGTACGGTAACATCAAAATGAGAATAATTAATTTGTTTAGGCGGTGGTAGATAAATTTACCATATAGCTTGTTTGGATAACCAATCTTCCGCAGTGGACTTTTTCACTTTTGCAGCGTTAGCGAGTTTACTAATTGCTGATTTACCCCTCCACTGTCCTTTCGGAGAATAATAAATAGATTCCATACTATAAAAACACGTGTTTTTAATTACCAGCACCTAGCACTAATTTGCCTTTCATAGCTAATTTGACCAACCATGAAGCCAATTTTTCTTTGAAGGATTTATCGGGAATAGCATTTAACGCATGAATTAATTTTACATCCGCGAGATGTCTTTGTTGCAAATTATTGCTTTTATATGCAACATCATGAGCATGACATGCCTTATCAATAGCATTTATCGGATACTCACCAGGCCGGGACTGATTTTGATCATCAAGTCTGATATCTAATCTCGTTCCGGGACCACAGTAGCTATATCCTGGAAAGTGTTTTTCTCCGGGGTATTTTTGCCCATGGTGTTCCGGGATGTTTTCCTAATTTGGCTGCGATATCACCTCCGTGTTGCTTTTTTAAAGAAATAAATCGAAATTTTTTTGTACCACATGTTACACACCTACCAGTAAGTGCCGATCTGTTATTTTTAGTTGTAATCGTCGTCGCATCATTTGTACTAGTACGCTTTTTACATTTAACACAATATAGATCCATAATTTATATATAGCGTTATGAATATAATTGATTTTTCAGCGACTAAAAGAAGAGAACCGGTGAAACACCACCCAGCGCTTCCTAATTCTGACCGTGCCATTATAATCGGACCATCTGGATTGGGTAAAACACAATTGCTGCTTAATTTAATAATGCGATTTATGAAGTGGGATAAATTATATTTAGTTGCTCCATCCGTAGATGATCAACGGTGCTATGAAGTGCTAAAAGATTATAATGAAAATGCATCAGAAATTAAAGGAGAAAGTGTAGTCGACTTTATAACAGATATTGATGATGCGCCTAGCGTAGATGACCTCGATGGAGACATAAACAATCTTGTAGTGTAGGATTATGTGATGTTAGATAATCAAAAGAACCCTGCTAGAATATTTTCACAAGGTAGGCATAAAACACTGACGTGATATATGTCACTCAACACTACACTCAGATTCCAAAAGTTATTCGCGATAACTGCAATATTCGTGCTGTATTCAACGGCGTTGATACACATACGCTACGAAATATTTGGCAGACATGGTGTTCCGATATGGACTTAAATGGATTCAAAAATTACTTTAGTCATGCTCAATCAGTCCCACATGGATTTATAACAACAAATTTACACGACCCTCGGTCGCGATATCGTATTGGACTTGATCAAATATTCGGTTAAATCATTTGTATTAACCCTGAAATCCTTTTAGCAGCAGGGAGGGTTATGACAACATATTTGCGACGTAGATGATAGCAATTATTGGCAGCAATTTGAGGGTGGTTTTGACAATATATTTACGAAAAAATCGCTAAGGCTCCATTTGTAATATGGGGTCTTTATTTTTTGGGGGGGTAAAATATGAGATTTCGTAGGAAGGCTCTATTGGGCATTCTGAGGCTTTAATCGATTTCGTCGCAAAAATTTGTAGGGTTCACCCTCCCTGCTGCTCTATCAGATAATTTTGTTCCAACATTCTGTAAATTTTTGATAACTGAGATGACATGATTACTATTTTCCTGGTTCATTATGCAATAATAATGTTTAAATCAAGATTGCAGATACAGACTAATATTCAATAATTTTCCTCTCATGTCCAATAAATGTCCATCCTGATCGGCGAAACCAAATTTCATGCTCGACAATAACGGTGTAATTTTATATAAACAGGAATGATCGGTTCAGATACAGTCAAAACCTGGTGTAAACGAGTACAGTACGTATCCTTGTTGAGCCTGAGAAGATATCTTAGTGTTCACCTGACAACTACCATCAACCACGTCACACATTAAACCGCTATCGATGACGTAATGTTACGAGGAGAAACATGACGACCCTTACCGTACTGGTCATGATTATTTCAGATAATAAATGGCAGTTTAAGTATTTGTTCATGAATCGATTGTGACAAGTATATCTCTTTATGTATAGATCTATATAATCTGTCGTTATGTTAATAAATTCCTTTGAATTAATTTACCTATGTATTAAAAGGCTACTTCAGCCCATACTATCTATGAAAACCCCATCTGTAACTAAGTGACAAAGATTCTTACAATTAATGAATGTAAATCATGTGTTAATATATCTGTTCATTCTTGCCCTTGGGGCGTACTTAAAGCTTTAATTTACATTTTTTGTTAAATTTATTAACATGCATTGAGATATTACACCAAAAATAAGTGTTCCTTGGTACCAAAGCGTGATGCACAATTTCTATGAATATAATAATATCGCGCACATTGAAAAAATTTCACCCGTCGGCTATTCGCTGCCATTATTGTTTATTTGCTCATTTGAAGAAATCACGACCGAATCTGATTTTTGGGAAGCTAAATAATGAAGTTGATATTAGAAACATGTCTGTGATTTTATTTAAACTAAACTGTAAAAAATATATTTTCAGACTGCAGAACGCTTTCCATTCGATTTTCTTAATAAAGGAAAAGGTGTGGAATTGTTAAATTGTACTTAGAATCAGACTTAAGAGTAAACTGCATTCCATGAGGTTTGAAAGAAATAGTATACTATATAGTGAATAATGCAAAACACCTCGAAAAGATGTCGCATAAAGGCAAAGCTCAAAATCATTAATACAAATCTGATATCTCATGCAGGTTATTAAATGCACTTATTACATCTTGCCAATACTCTCTTTCATAACTTGGGTACATTGCTACTTATCACTTTCATTCTGCTTATGTAATTCGATTCAACGTTTATCATACATATCCAATCACGTAGAGAGTAAAAAAATCATGCAAATTTGAGTCAAATTGTATTTTGCGTTTTATTTTTTATCAGGCAAATACAAACGAGCCGAGAGATTAATGTATGAGCTCTGAAAAAAAAACTGATAAATGATCCAAATCCGATTATTGGAAATACTTCTGTCGATATTTTATCATAAACATCATCAGGTATTTTTTAGTGTGGATCAAGCAGATGATTGTTGTCGGTTGGATTCATTGCAATATATCAATGGGATCAAACATACATAACGATATAATATCGACTTATTATTTATCATACAAACACTTATTATTGGCAAAGATGTCAACACCACTACCCGCCATTTCTCATTAATATGCACTTTGTCTGCATCATAGTGTTTTGGGAATATAACACTCGGTATAATTAATTCAACATTCAAATTCAAAACCAATTTACTTAATTTCGTGTCTTAGTGCATTAAAGGGACTCATCAATTCCGGATACATTTTAACACCTTTACAATCAAGTATCATATTTACAAAAGTAGCTTATAAGGAATTAATAAAATTAATTAATTAACACAATTAATAAAATCCGGTTCAGTACCCACGAATGTAGTCCCAGTCTATTTTTAGATCACTCTTTCATGTCTAAATTTGGTGGTGATACTAGAGTTAGATTTTGGCATTCTTGGTAAGGATTTAAAGGCAATTGATTATTCTTTAAAATGTGAGCTTATGGTGTGGTTGTCTGTGTGTATTTCGGCGACAGTGCACATTGAGTAATAAGGTCATGGTGAGGATCCGGAAGTGAAATCTATGTTCCGTTGCCTGGTGTTTTGTTTACAATTCAGCCTCTCAAAAACATGCAGGTCAACCCTTGACACGAACTAAACCGTAAAGTCCTCTTTGAAGGTAGTTTAGATTAACATATGATTTGTATTGATTGTCACACAGTGGAAAGTTCAGTACTGAGAAACAAATATAGATACCATATAGTAAAATTAATTGTGTACTATGGCCTGTCAGTCAAAACTTGAAACTGATATAATTTTTTTTTATTATTAAGGACATATACATGAAAATTTAATATGTTATGTATATTGACTTTAAAAATATAAAAATGAAATTAAAAGTAAAAAAATAATTTTAGTTTTAAAAATTTAAATGAAATTTAAAAATACAATTAAAAAATAAAAAATTTCCACCATATATACACATATATAATATTTTTTGGGAATGATATTAAATGATATCAGCATATATATACTCCTACACCATATACAAGCTCAAATGATGGATATTTGTCAAATTTGATCAGAGAAAATATCTTTATTAGTCAAAATGAGACCCTCTTTTAAAATACATGAAGACAAAATTCTATTTTGCTTTGTACCTTTAGGTCATTGAAACTATTTATTTGGGGGTTCAAACAGTTAATTTATGTGTTTATGATGGGGTGACTTCCTGAGTAACACATATCTGCTTGTATAGCTATCAGTAATTGTTTATAACCATAGTTATAGGGTATTTAGTGAGAGGACAAAGATAAAGACTTTATACTAGAACCTGTTCAAGTTCTCTACAAAATCATATTAAGCTGTCAGAGAATGAAATACAGGTCAGAGGGGTAAAATATACTTTACCCAGGTATATTTACCATTGCATCTAAGAAAACAGCAAAATGATGTAAGTTGAACACAGAATGCATTCCATTTTATTGTTCAGTTTCTTTACGATGTTGATTGATGTAGTGCGACATTGCAGCCCAGATGATATTATGGGAATTCGCATGATCCATTTTGCTTTATGCATTATTAATGACTAATAATATTTGTTATCTGACACTTTAAAGATTACATAAGTAATATTCAAACAGATTTTTTGATTTTAACTTTCTACAACTTATCCTAACATGGTTACATAGCTGACATGAAGAAATATACATATAGTTTGTAATGTTTGGAATCAAAAGTTGACATTGTTAGGCTGACATAGTACCTATAGTGAATCTGTAAGGCTCAGTTTTGACTGTGTGCACTTAAAATATCCCAAGATGTTATTTTCATCATGAATATGCCTCTGTATGGTAACACATTTCAATTTAGTACTTTGACAGAGGGCGGTATTGAAGCATCGGCTGACATCTGATTCCATTGAATCATTGAATCATTGAACTTAATAACTTGGTAGCCAAGACTCTTAAAAATAGACTGAAAATGTTCAAACAGATTATTTGAATCATATTTGCACATGTGATTTAAACAACTACATTGCATATGTCCCACACATGCAAATATCCATCCTTGTTTACAAGTTTTAGGGATGAAAATTTCATATTGAGTTGATGGTATAGGATCTATCGGTACCTATAGTTGATCTGTGTGGCCACATTTTGCTATATTCACTCGTAATATCTAAAATTGTTTTTCCTTCATGAATAGGATTGCATATAGTAATAAATTTTAATTTGGTACATTGTCATTTGACTTTCCACAATACTGGTATGTATCAATGTTTGCACCAATGATTAAACCTCACCATTCCCACATTGCCTTAAACTTAATGATACATACTCTACCTGATTAATTATTTAACCTGTAAATGGCTAAATATGCTTGTAGAAACTTCATCTATTTTTAGGATGCATTTGTCACTTTAATACATGCCCATTGCTTTACATCTTTGAGTGTCACTCTATCAAGTTTACCTTTTTAACCCTATTTGCAACCTGAATGTTATTTTGAAATCACCATATCTAACACATTTTAACTTCATTTGCCTACATCTTTCTGTTTGGTTTTTTTTAGAATTAAGTAAAACATGTTATATCTTTTCAGGTCTAGCCTGGTATCTGGAACAAAGTATTAGAGTTGGATCAATTTGGAAGCTCTCCAGTAGTCCAATGGTGATAGCAAGGTCTCATAAGGACATGTGCAGTGTGCTGCTATAAGTGACCAAGATGAGTTCATATCAGTACAATGATATACAGCATCTCAAAGACATGGCTTAGCTCTTCATGAGAGAGATTCACATCATTTTTCAGTAAGTTGGAACTTCCCTGAAACTGTATTTTCATATTGCATTGTTAACATTTGTAGTTATCGGCATTAAAAAGGAATACATATTTGCTATAAAACATGGTAGTGGTTCCATCAAAACTTTTAATTTGAGTGGGCTATTAGTTATACAAACAACTGCCCAAGTACCTGAAACAATAAATGTGGAACATAGCACCTGTCATTGTTTCTTTAGTATGTAGACCTTTATGGATAGGCATATTGCAATTTGCAGTCAAAATCACTGTGAGCTATTATGCTTCAGTACCCGTGGGATTAATATTATCAGTTGTACAGACCAAAACTACCATTTGTTTTAAACACCATTCATTAATCAACTTTGCTGCCTTACATTTGTCAAACTGAATGTCATAACTTGTATGAAAATTTAATTTTTTTAAAGTTTTTAAAATTTATATATTTATTTAAATTTCCATTAAAATTTAATATATCAATACTTTTTAATCACAAGACTAGTTTCAGACAGGCCTTATCAAGTATTACAATTAGGTTTTGACTGCATTGAAAAATTCCTATAAATAAGGAAGATATACCAAATTTAGTTTTGGTTTCTTAAGAATAATTGGACCTCAAATTTGACCCTACAGAACAACAGCACTACACACATTCTGACAGATGTCACATGTCTTGCTTGCAAGGAAATTTCAAAATTCTTTATGTATGAAGTTGAAACAGTAGTGGCATACAAAATAAAATGCAAATATAAAAGTTTGACAAAAATATTGACCCTTTCAGGAATCAGTTCACAGTTAATAAAATCCGGTTCAGTACCCACGAATGTAGTCCCAGTCTATTTTAGATCACTTTTTCCTGTCTAAATTTGGTGGTGATACTAGAGTTAGATTTTGGCATTCGTGGTAAGGATTTAAAGGCAATTGTTTATTCTTTAAAATGTGAGGTTATGGTGTGGTTGTCTGTGTGTATTTCGGCGACAGTGCTCATTGAGTAATAAGGTCATGGTGATGATCCAGAAGTGAAATCTATGTTCCGTTGCCTGGTGTTTTGTTTACAATTCAGCCTCTCAAAAAATGCAGGTCAACCCTTGACAAGAACTAAACGGTAAAGTCATCTTTGAAGGTATTTTAGATTAACATATGATTTGTATTGATTGTCACACAGTGGAGAGTTCAATACTGAGAAACAAATGTAGAGACAATATAGTGAAATTAATTGCGTACTATGGCCTTTTGCATCTTTTAATCACTACTATTTCAAATTTTATGAAGAGTTGTATTATTTGTGCTGTCAGATGTCTTTGATATCACCAGGCACTAACAATACAGGGTGTAATGGGTTATGAAAAATGATGAAACTGACATGTTATAAGGAAATGGTATGTTTCAGTGGGGAAAGTAATAGATGAAGTTTGAAGCTGTTGTCATAGCGTTTGCTCTGTATGATGAATTTTGCTCATGGATTAAATAAGCTATAAACAAAAGGAAACTAGCAAACTTGAATTTTACACATGTTAAGGTTGAGTTTTATTTAAAATTGCCAAACGTTTTGAAAATAAGATATTCCCTTAATCAGACTGCTATTTCAATTCTTAAGGTCTCACTGGATAGTTTCGTATTTTGACATCTCCTAATTTTTAAGGTAGAAGGCATGAGCTTAATTATCACAATCCTAGCATTTATAAATTCACACATAAACTAAATCTGCAATGTGGTTTCCATTTACTTTGAGTTAAGCTTGTAATTGGGTTGCCTTGCTGGTGACTGCCTGTCACAGTTAGACTAGCATTGGAGATCAAATGCGTAATTTGAGCTACAAAAGTGCAGCCGACTTGGCTTACGTATTTACATGTGTCTGCTTCAGAGGTAAGTATCTAAAATTCTACATGGTTAATTTATTATAGTACTAGTGAACTTTCAAGATAAATAAGGTACATACTGTCTCTGTTAGCTGGTTTCTCACATGAACATTTTGAAAATAGCTTTTTTCTGTCAAAAATGAATGTAAAAAAGAGGTGTTGGTGGTAGTATAGGTTCAGTATCAAAACCACTAGTTGCATAAGAATAAGAAATTAACCATAATACCTTAGTCAGAATCTTACAAGCATCCTTTCAACAAAAATCATTAGTTAGTTTTTATTTGTATCTTTATTGTAAATTCTGATCATTTTTCTGCAATAGATCATCGTCGGATAAAAATTTGCCAAAAAATGTCCTGTAGGACCTTTAACGCACTTCATTTTTATTGCATATACCATAGTATATTGACTGTGTATGTATAATTGATATATGTGCCATTGAATATTGACAAGAAGCTGTAAATCACATATTTTTGCGACAGTTTCGAAAGTAAGAAATATTATTAACAGAGTGTATTACAATTTGTACTTGAGTTTAATGCTTCAGCTTTTAATAATAAACACATCCTAATAATGATTTTTTAATTTTATTTTCTATTGCGGTTATTAATAATTACAATTTTCTTATATCCTCAGTTCCGGAATGTGTGTAATTTCCACAAACCATCAAGTAAAACAGCTTTATCGATTAAATGTAACTATCATGAATTATATATGTTACTGGTCTAAATGCAAAGAATGTGCAAGAGCAGCAGAAAGGGTGAACCCTTCAACTTTTTCTGAGGGTCTGTTAGCAAAAAAAAGGTTCATACAAAGGGCTGAAAAATAAGGTCAAAAACGCTAAACCGTGTCTACTAAATGAATTTATTTTGTTATTGCGGTAAACAGCCATACTAACGAAATCTACAGGTTAGTTTGATTTTGTTACTCGATCGGTGAAATATATTTTTTTTTCATATTTTAGGCGTGTTTTGTTTGCTAAATAAAGTGGTAAACATCAGACAAACCTTAATTGCAAATAATTATTTTAAAATAATTAACATGATGTTATAAGCCTATGTTCATAGCGACTCAATTGGCTATGAAATAGCCTTTGTGTACTGAAATTTTGGAGCTATTTTCTAAAAGTAAAAAAAAAACACCCACATGCAGCAACCATTAATATATTTTTACAGAATAAAAAGGTATGTATTAACAATAAATTATTAGAATATCATTTTGGTTTTCGCTTCTTGTTATCTTGCATCACTATAACGATCATGCATAAATTACATCCTAACTGACGTCTTTACTATAATGAACACATACAATGATTTGATATAAAAAAAAGTTTTCTAGAATACTCAGCGTTATAGAATAAAAAAACTTGTCGACACAATTTGTTCCACGGAATTGTAAGTTTTTATTTCGTTATTAAGTAAATATACTCGGGTTTCGCTATGTATAACGATATCCGAGGGTGATCAATGTATAGTCTACAATAATTCGAAACAGTTCTCTATATCTTGCACCACACGTGCGGAATGCTTTAGACGGAAAAAAACTGAATACATGAATTACACGGACGATGTTCAGCTACATTTCCTGTGTATAAATACTTTACGCTAAAATCAAATCCTTACATTACTAACCGTTTTATCTACCCCACCCAATGATAACATACAAAGCAAATAGCACAAACATAAGAAAGATAACATAAGAGATATAAGTACAAAGAATAACAGAAGTAAAATAGAAAATGAAAAATGGGGGTGGTAAACTGTGAGGGGCGGGTAATATGGAAAATCTGGGGAAAAATAAACTCGTTAAAATTACAAAGTATAATAAAGTATAATATTTAAATATTTGCACATTACATGGCTAATGGTGAAGTCGCCCTAAGAAGACACATAATAAGGGAAATACCTATGTGTCCCATATGTAAAAAATATAACTTCACTAAAATACATGTAATAACTGAATATGAAAATCTAAAAGTAGAAAGGAATGATATAGTCACAGAAATTTAAAAAAAAACGAAGACTTTTAGGGAAAAATGCTTTTATATTTAGACGGATTTTTTAAAAAAGATACCTGTATGAAAATATAATTGAACACTTTATAATGAAATACTGTGGGAAAGTTATAACAATTAGGAAATGAAAGATTAACCAAACAAACAATTGTACTAATAATAACCTAATATCTATTATTTTCTCTTTATAGACGGGAATTTACACATGGAAGAAGTAAGAGACAAGGACATCGTAGGGCTATATCACATGGCGATACGCGAAGTGGGCAGGCCTGCGGAAGAGCCTCCGAAAATCCCATGAGCAGTGAATGGGGACAAAATAGCGTCGATTGGTGTTATCATTAAAAATCAGCCTGGGACGATATAGCGTCAAGGCTTTCGGCGAAAAATGGCACACCCTAGGACGATAAAGCGTCAAGGGGAAATTTGTATTAGCACAACTTGGAACTGTATAGCGTCAAGAGGAATGGCACAGGTGGCATGACGTCATGGTACTGAACACTTGGCAACAGTGTAGCAAGGAGCTGACCTAGTTGATCTAAACACGCGCAGCTAGCACCCACCACGATTCTAGGAAGGGACATATACACATACATACAGTACATAAATACATAGACAATAGAGACATAGAACACAGAGATAGAGATATGGCAATTTTTTGTGTTTGTTGAAAAGTATAATCTTTTCGAGGCATGGAAAGTGGCCCTGAAAAGGGCCTTTGTTTTCTTCTTCTTTTAATGTCTCCATTTCTTCCAACATTTGCTAATTTTGTCTAACCTTCCTCTCTTCTTTTTTGTTTCTTCTTCGTATGGCATCCAGTCTAGATGACACATATCTCTAAACTTTTTTTGTATCTTCATCCAATTCTCATTCAGTTTTTCAAAGTCTTCTTTCTTCGTTTGGTTTTCCTTCTCCTTTCTTTCTTTTGCTCAGGTCTCCTTAATTTTAGCAACCTCTTCTTCCAGTATTTGTTTGATATTTTCTTCGCCTTTCTTCATGTGATCTACACCTTTTCTCACAAAAGGCCACTCTGTTAAATGGAAGATATCTTCCATATAGCATCTCGCTTGGATAACATCATCCAGAATCTGCTTCAAGGTTCCAACTTTGAAGTATTTTGGATTGATGATTCCTCGTATTTTGTCTGCTTCTTCTATGGTTATCAATTGTAACTGATAACTGGTTACTCTTAGTTTTGTTATCAAGACCTCACTACTTGTTAACTTTCATTCTTAATTAAGTTTGTCCACTTCATGCACTCCATTCACGATCCAATACCAAGTATCAACTTTGGAATTATTGTGAATTTATTCAATAACATTATGAACTGCATCACAGTTGTACTTGAGGACATTCAAATCTGTTAAATTCATTTGGGAGAATATATGCTAAAAGAAACACTGCTTAATTCTCTTAAATCTATAGATGTTAACAAACAATAATAATTTCAAGAAACTTGTCTGAACCCAAGGGTTACAATGAAAAGTATCCACTACATATATCTAAAGACTATCCAGGTTCATTTTTCCAGTATTTCAATCTTGTCTCTTTAAACTGTAGGAGATAAACTGCAATTATTCACTACTAGAGAGACACATGAAGATATAATCCCCATCTTTTACAAAGTTGCATGGTGACAAGAGTAATGTTAATTTTTACTTATGTAAACAATAATATTAAAACACGAATCACAAAAAAATTGTACAATGCATAAATTGTATAAATTTACTCTAATGATCCATCTAATAACTGCATACATTAACTATACTGACAAGATTTTAGCTTAACAGTAATAATTAAACTGTAATTATAACTTTTTGAACTATACACAACAAAAGCACTTAATGAAACAATATATTTTCATCTAACATTATTATTATTTTTATTATTATTATTATTATTATTATTATTATTATTATTATTATTATTATTATTATTATTATTATTATTATTATTATTATTATTATTATTATTATTATTATTATTATTATTATTATTATCTCAAGATTCTTAATTAGAACACAAAGCTCATACAGTGTGTTGTTTTTGTGTGAAGCTCGAATTAGTTTTTTTAATAGCATTTGCGACAGCCAAGTTCCACAGATTATTTAGGTATTAAAAGTCTACTACAACTTTCGATAAGAAAATTTGATTCCTTCCTTTTACATCATAATTTAAAAAGATATTGAAATCATTACTTACAATATTGTACTGCACAGCAATGCTGTCTTTTGTACATACAAACAGGCATACACTATAAATTTCCCAAGACTTTGTGTTATTTGGATTTAAATGTAGCTTTAACTATTTTACAGTTATATTGATACAATGCATGCAGCATGGCAGTTTATAGTGATTTCATGCAGAGGGTTATCATGCCACATGCTATGCAAACCAGTCACATTATATGTCTAAACTAAGTTCAAAAAGAGTCCAAATGATCAATATGGTTGTAGATTGTATAATAAATATGAGTTACTGTTAGCCATGTTAGGCTGAATACTTATTTAAACAGTGGTTTCAAATGTTCTTTATCCATTATATTGAATGCATATCCATTCCTCACATTAAAATCTCCTTTATCCATTATATTGAATGCATATTGATTTCTCAAATTAAAATCTTTATCCATTATTTTGAATGCATATCCATTCCTCACATTAAAATCTCCTTTATCAATTATTTTGAATGAATATCCATTCCTCACATTAAAATCTCCTTTATCCATTATATTGAATGCATATCCATTCCTCACATTAAAATCTCCTTTATCCATTATATTGAATGCATATCCATTCCTCACATCAAAATCTCCTTTATCCATTATATTGAATGCATATCCATTCCTCACATTAAAATCTCCTTTATCCATTATATTGAATGCATATCCATTCCTCACATCAAAATCTCCTTTATCCATTATATTGAATGCATATTGATTCCTCACATCAAAATCTCCTTTATCCATTATATTGAATGCATATTGATTCCTCACATCAAAATCTCCTTTATCCATTATATTGAATGCATATCCATTCCTCCATTAATAATTTATGCAAAACTATCACTGTCGCTCACATCTGTTTCACACATTAACTTTAATTTATTCTATCAACTAGATAATAATCTAGTATCTGGAGTTAACTCTTTGGAAATACCCTTACTTTTCTTCCATGAACTTACTTCTAGTCATTTATCATCGGTTGGAAGTGTGCATTCTATCTGTTGTAGTTCCTTTGAGTTGCTGTTTTGGGGCTTAATTTCATTTTTCAGAACACAATAGGCAATACATGACGGCCAGTATTAATGGTGGAGTAAGAAACCTGAAAATCCGCGGAAAGAACCACCGACCCGTGAGATGCTACTAGCAAGCTTTCCCACATATCCACATTGTTGTAGTTCCAGATATATATACTTTCTGTCATCTCCTTCATGAAACAGATCCCATCTGTATAGATTTGATTTTACAACAAAGCTCATTTCCTTTTCTGGAATGTGGGTCTTCATTACCCTAAAGTTTACATGTAATCATGTGATTCCATGGTAACAGCCACAGCTATTTGATGCAAATCTTTGTCAGTTTGCCATTTAGCCCCAAAAATACTTCATCAACTTTGCAAATGACATTTTGTCCAAGTCTAGAAGTGTCTTGATTTTTAGGTTATATGCTCTATTTATTTGGCTACAATCAGAAATGAGAATAACAATGGAAGCTACAAAATTCTGATGCATTCTTATAACAAAATGTACATCTCTGGGTCTTTCTTCCTCTGAATTAAGCCATTGTATATATCAGCATATTTTCACACTTAAGCCACTAGCTTAAGTCATTGAACCAGCTATTCCACTCTACTCTTTAGACATATTCTTCTTATAAATACAGCAGGCATATCTGGGGGTCTTTAAACCACTGAATTCTGTCATTGTACAAAATTGTCAAAATGATCAATTTAATCCACACATTCTCCCACACAGTAGGAGATTGAGAAAGGACTGCCAAGTCTTTGAATTTGCCATCTAGCTATTTGCATACATAATGAGGACTACTGCATGAATGTTTTTCTATGCCCCAGATGAAAAATTTGCATCAAAATAATATCATAAAGCGTTTCTGAGACCTTTGTTGAATATGTATACCTTATTCCTGTGAGCTATTTAGAAACTCAAAAACAACACTTGATGCTATTCAAAACCTGAAAGTTTTGTCTTTGATTATCTATTTATACCTAAAAGTTTAAAAAATATTTGATGGGTCTTAAATTTGTTTGGTAATGAATTAAATTCCCTGATGGTGATTGAAATTCTGTATATCTTCATATGATACAGAACTGCTTAAGACTATTTAGCTAAAACTGAAATGCCACACCCTTTAATTTTATTCTTCATTATGTATTATCAAGTTATCATTTAATATGTACTCTCCCAAAACCTCTACTTTATCAACAGTATACACTATCCTGTATCACCTCACAGCACTACTGTCCCAAAATTTGTCCAACAAACTTCACATTTGAATGGTTAATCTCCAGTATATATTCTTGTATGGCTCTTTAAATTACTGTTCTGTTCAAATTTTTTTATCACAAACTCTACTACAGCTGAGTGGTTAATTCCAAATGACTACTCCTTCCAAATTTTTGTGATTTTAAATTACTATTATTTCAAAACATTTTTAGCATAAACCTAATATTTGAATGATTTAACTTCAGTATGTGTCATCAAATGCATTTTCAAATTACTAATCTGTCCAAACATTGTATTACAAAACCCACATTTGAATGGTTGATCTCTGGTGTGTGTCCTCATGTGGCTCTTCAAACTACTTTTGTGTCCAAACAGTTTATCACAAAAATCACATTTGAACGGTTTATCTCCAGTATGTATTCTCATGTGGCTCTTCAAGTGACTAAACCGTCTATACATTGTATTACATACTTCACATTTGAATGGTTTCTCTCCAGTATGGATCCTCATGTGGATCTTTAACTCACCACTCTGTTTATACATTGTATTACATACTTCACATTTGAATGGTTTAACTCCAGTATGGATCATCATATGTATTTTTACACTACTCCTATATCCAAACATTTTATCACAAACTTCACATTTGAATGGCTTATCTCCAGTATGTGTCCTCATGTGCTCCTTCAATTTACTAGTATCACTGAACATTTTATTACAAACTTCACAGTTCAGTGATTTATATCCAGTATGTATACTCATGTGCCTCTTCAAATTAGCATTGGTTCCAAATAATTGATGACACTGTTCACATTTGAACGGTTTCTCTCCAGTATGTGTGCTTGTGTGGCTTTTCAAATTACCAGACCGCGAAAACATTTTATAACAAACTTCACATTTGAATGGTTTCTCTCCAGCATGGATTTTCATGTGGGTCTGCAAATGAATGTTTTTCCTAAACATTTTATCACAAAGTTCACATTCGTGTGGTTTAACTCCTGTATGTGTCCTTATATGCATCTTCAAATTACTAATCCATGCAAACGTTTTATTACAATGTTCACATTTGAATGGTTTATCTCCAGTATGTGTTCTCATGTGGTTCTTCAAATCAATACTGTATGCAAACATTTTATTACAGACTTCACATTTGAATGGTTTAACTCCAGTATGGACCCTCATATGTATCTTCATACTACTCCTATATCCAAACATTTTATCACAAACTTCACATTTGAATGGCTTATCTCCAGTATGTGTTCTCATGTGCTCCTTTAATTTACTAGTATTACTAAACATTTTATTACAAACTTCACAGATCAGTGATTTAAATCCAGTATGTATACTCATGTGCCTCTTCAAATTAGCATGGTGTCCAAATATTTGATGACACTGTTCACATTTGAACGGTTTCTCTTCAGTATGTGTGCTTGTGTGGCTTTTCAAATTACCAGACTGTGTAAACATTTTATAACAAACTTCACTTTTGAATGTTTTCTCTCCAGCATGGATTTTCATGTGGATCTTCAAATAAATGTTTTCCCTAAACTTTTACCACAAAGTTCACATTCGTGTGGTTTAACTCCTGTATGTGTCCTTATATGCATCTTCAAATTTGAATGGCTTACCTCCAGTATGTGTTCTCATGTGGTTCTTCAAATCGCGACAATGTGCAAATATTTTATTACAGACTTCACATTTGATTGGCTTAACTTCAGTATGAATCTTCAAACTATGGCTTTGTCTAAACATTTTATCACAAACTTTACATTTGAATGTTTTATCTCCAGCCTGCATGCTTCTTCAAGTTACTAATTTCTCCGAACATGTTAATAGAATGTTCACATTTGAATGGTTTTACTCTAGTATTTTATCCTCATGTAATGCATACAATTATTGCGCCCAAACATTTTATTAAAAATTTTACATTTGAATGTTGTATGTCCAATATGTATCCTCCTGTAACTCTTCAAATTGCAACACCGTCCAAACATTTGATCACAAATTACTCGTGTGAATCATTTATATCCAATATGTGTTCTTGATTTTACTCTTGAAATGAATACTTCGTCCAAACATTTATCAGAAGCTTCACATCTAAATCGGCCCGTTCAAAACATTAATCAATCCTGGGTAAAAGGCACTATTACACCGGATTCAAATAAAATTCGGAAATAAAAAATAAAAAAAAGACACCTGAATCTATCGAAACACAGGAACCCTATAAAATGCACTTTGTTCTCACTGGATAGTGTCGTATTTTGACTCAGATATGACCTTCTTTATTAAATCAATGACGGAATACTGGTCAGTTTATATATGCTGTGCATCATTATTATTCTTGCAAGTACTTAGCACGTACCTTCTGCAGCTACTTTACAAGAGATTCAGCTTGGCTTCTTTTGGAATCAATACACAATTAATAAAATCCGGTTCAGTACACGAATGTAGTCCCAGTCTAATTTTAGATCACTTTTTCCTGTCTAAATTTGGTGGTGATACTAGAGTTAGATTTTGGCATTCTTGGTAAGGATTTAAAGGTAATTGTTTATTCTTTAAAATGTGAGGTTATGGTGTGGTTGTCTGTGGGTATTTCGGCGACAGTGCACATTGAGTAATAAGGTCATGGTGATGATCCGGAAGTGAAATCTGTGTTCCGTTGCCTGGTGTTTTGTTCACAATTCATTCTCTCAAAAAAATGCAAGTCAACCCTTGACAAGAACTAAACCGTAGAGTCATCTTTGAAGGTATTTTAGATTAACATATGATTTGTATTGATTGTCACACATTGGAAAGTTCAGTGCTGAGAAACAAATGTAGAGACAATATAGTGATAGTAATTGTGTACTGTGGCCTGTCAGCAAAAACTTGAAACTGATAAAATTTTTATTATTAATGACATACACATGAAATTTTAATATGTTATGTATATTGACTTTAAAAATATAAAAATGAAATTAAAAATAAAAAAATAATTTTAATTTTAAGAAAACAATTAAAAAATAAAAATTTTCCACCAAGTATACACATATATAATATTTTTTGGGAATGATATTAAATGATATCAGCATATATATACTCCTACACCATATACAAGCTCAAATGATGGATATTTGTCAAATTTGATCAAAGAAAATATCTTTTTGTTTAGTCAAAATGAGACCCTCATTTAAAATACATGGAGACAAAATTATATTTTGCTTTGTACCTTTAGGTCATTGAAACTATTTATTTGGGGTCCAAACAGTCAATTTATGTGTTTATGATGGGGTGACTTCCGGAGTAACACATATCTGCTTGTATAGTTATCAGTAATTGTTTATAACCATAGTTATAGGGTATTTAGTGCTTTATGCATTATTAATGACTAATAATATTTGTTATCTGACACTTTAAAGATTACATAAGTAATATTCGAACAGATTATTTGATTTTAACTTTCAACAACTGATCCTAACATGGTTACATAGCTGAAATCAACAAATATGCATATATATTGTAATGTTTGGAATCAAAAGTTGACATTGTTAGGCTGACATAGTACCTATAGTGAATCTGTAAGGCTCAGTTTTGACTGTGTGCACTTAAAATATCCCAAGATGTTATTTTCATTATGAATATGCCTCTGTATGGTAACACATTTCAATTTAGTACTTTGACAGTGGGCTGTATTGAAGCATCGGCAGATATCTGATTCCATTGAATCATTGAATCATTGAACTTAATAACTTGGTAGCCAAATCTCTTAAAAATAGACTAAAAATGTTCAAACAGATTATTTGAATCATATTTGCACATGTGATTTTAACAACTACATTGCATATGTCCCACACATGCAAATTTCCATCCTTGTTTACAAGTTTTCGGGATGAAAATTTCACATTTAGTTGATGATATTGGATCTATTTGTACCTATAGTTGATCTATGTGGCCACATTTTGCTATATTCACTCGTAATATCTAAAATTGATTTTCCTTCATGAATAGGATTGCATATAGTAATAAATTTTAATTTGGTACATTGTCATTTGACTTTCCACTATACTGGTATGTATCAATGTTTGCACCAATGATCAAACCTCACCGTTCCAACATTGCCTTAAACTTTATGATACATACTCTACCTGGTTATTTATTTAACTTGTAAATGGCTAAATATATTGTAGAAACTTATTCTACTTTTAGGATGCATTTGTCACTTTAATACATGCCCATTGCTTCACATCTTTGAATGTCACTCTATCAAGTTTACCTTTTTTAACCATATTTGCAACCTGAATGTTATTTTGAAATCACCATATCTAACACATTTTAACTTCATTTGCCTACATTTTTCTGGGGTTTTTTTTAGAAATAAGTGAAACATGTTATATATTTTCAGGTCTTGTCTGGTATCTGGAACAAAGTATTAGAGTTGGATCAATTTGGAAGCTCTCCAGTAGTCCAATGGTGATAGCAAGGTCTCAAAAGGACGTGCAGTGTGCTACTATAAGTGACCAAGATGAGTTCATATCAGTACACTGATATACAGCATCTCAAAGACATGGCTTAGATCTTCATGAGAGAGAATCACATCATTTGTTAGTAAGGTGGAACTTCCCTGAAACTGTATTTTCATATTGCATTGTTGACTTTTGTAGTTATCGACATTAAAATGGAATACATATTTGCTATAAAACATGGTAGTGGTTCCATCAAAACTTTAAATTTGAGTTGGCTATTAGTTACACAAACAACTGCCCAAGTACCTGAAACAATAAATGTGGAACATAACACCTGTCATTGTTTCTTTAGTATGTACACCTATATGCATCTGGATTGGCATATTGCAATTTGCTGTCAAAATCACTGTGAGCTATCAAGCTTCAGTACCCCTGGGATTAATATTATCAGTTGTACAGACCTAAACTACCATTTGTTTGAAACACCATTCATTATTCAACTTTGCTGCCTTAAATTTGTCAAACTGAATGTCATAACTTGTATGAAAATTTAATTTTTGTAAAATAGTTTTTAAAATTTATATATTTATTTAAATTTTCATTAAAATTTAATATATCAATAATTTTTAATTTCAAGAGTTTTTTCAGACAGGCCTTATGAAGTATTACAATTAGGTTTTTGCTGCATTGAAAAATTCCTATAATTAAGGACGATATAGCAAATTTAGGTTTGGTTTCTTAAGAATAATTGGACCTCAAATTGCACCCTATAGAACACCAGCACTACACACTTTCTGACTGCTGTCACATGTCTTGCTTGCAAGGAAATTTCAAAAGACTTTATGTATGAAGTTGAAACATTAGTGACATGCAAAATAAAATGCAGATATAAAAGTTTGACAAAAACATTGACCCTTTCTGGAATCAGTACACAATTAATAAAATTCGATACAGTACCCACGAATGTAGTCCCAGTCTATTTTTTGATCACTTTTTCCTGTCTAAATTTGGTGGTGATACTAGAGTTAGATTTTGGCATTCTTGGTAAGGATTTAAAGGCAATTGTTTATTCTTTAAAATGTGAGGTTATGGTGTAGTTGTCTGTGTGTATTTCGGCGACAGTACACATTGAGTAATAATGTCATGGTGATGATCCGGACGTGAAATCTATGTTCCGTTGCCTGGTGTTTTGTTTACCATTCAGCCTCTCAAAAAAATGCAGGTCAACCCTTGACAAGAACTAAACCGTAAAGTCATCTTTGAAGGTATTTTAGATTAACATATGATTTGTATTGATTGTCACACAGTGGAAAGTTCAGTACTGAGAACAAAATGTAGAGACAATATAGTGAAAGTAATTGTGTACTATGGCCTTTTGCATCTTGTAATCACTACTATTTCAAATTTTATGAAGACTTGTATTTTTTGTGCTGTCAGATGTCTTTGATTTCACCAGGCACTAACAATACAGGGTGTAATGGGTTATGAAAAATGATGAAACTGACATGTTATAAGGAAATGGTATGTTTCAGTGGGGAAAGTAATAGATGAAGTTTGAAGCTGTTGTCATAGCGTTTGCTCTGTATGATGAATTTTGCTCATCGATTAAAAAAGCTATAAGCAAAAGGAAACTAGCAAACTTGAATTTTACACATGTTAAGGTTGAGTTTTATTTAAAATTGCCCAAAGGTTTGAAAATAAGAAGATTTTCCCTTAATCAGACTATTTCAATTCTTAAGGTCTCACTGGATAGTTTCGTATTTTGACACCTCCTAATTTTTAAGGTAGAAGGCATGAGCCTAATTTTTCAATCCTAGCATTTATAAATTCACACATAAACTAAATCTGCAATGTGGTTTCCATTTACTTTGAGTTAGGCTTGTAATTGGGTTACCTTGCTGGTGACTGCCTGTCACAGTTAGACTAGCATTGGAGATCAAATGCGTAATTTGAGCTACAAAAGTGCAGCCGACTTGGCTTACGTATTTACATGTGTCTGCTTCAGAGGTAAGTAGCTAAAAATCTACATGGTTGAGGATGATAAAAAAGATGTTAATTTATTATAGTACTAGTGAACTTTCAAGATGAATAAGGTATATACTGTCTCTGTTAGCTGGCTTCTCACAGGAACATTTTGAAAATAGCTTTTTTCTGTCAAAAATGAATGTAAAAAAGAGGGGTTGGTGGTAGTATAGGTTCGGTATCAAAACCACTAGTTGCATAAGAATAAGAAATTAACCATAATACCTTAGTCAGAATCTTACAAGCATCCTTTCAACAAAAATCATTAGTTAGTTTTTATTTGTATCTTTATTGTAAAATTATGATCATTTTTCTGCAATAGATCATCGTCGGATAAAAATTTGCCAAAAAATGTCCTGTAAGACCTTTAACGCACTTCATTTTTATTGCATATACCATAGTATGTTAACTGTGTATGTATAATTCATATATGTCCCATTGAATATTGACAAGAAGCTGTAAATCACATATTTTTGCGACAGTTTCGAAAGTAAGAATTGTTATTACCAGAGTTTATTACAATTTGTACTTGAGTTTAATGTTTTAGCTTTTAATAATAAACACATGATAATAATGATTTATTTATTTTATTTTTCAATTGCGGTTATTAATAATTACAATTTTCTTATATCCTCAGTTCAGGAATGTGTGTAATTTCCACAAACCATCAAGTAAAACAGCTTTATCGTTTAAATGTAACTATCATGAATTATGCATGCTACTGATCTAAATGCAAAGAATGTACAAGAGCAGCAGAAAGGGTGAACCCTACAACTTTTTCTGCGGGTCTGTAAGCAAAGAATAAAAAAGGTTCATACAAAGGGCTGAAAAATAAGGTCAAAAACGCTAAACCGAGTCCACTAAATGAATATATTTTGTTATTGCGGTAAACAGCCATACTAACGAAATCTACAGGTTAGTTTGATTTTGTTACTCAATCGGTGAAATATTTTTTCTTTATATTTTAGGCGTGTTTTGTTTGCTAAATCAAGTAATAAACATCAGACAAACCTTAATTGCAAATAATTATTTTAAAATAATTAACATGATGTGATAAGCCTATGTTCATAGCAACTCAAATTGCTATGAAATAGCCTTTGTGTACTGAAATTTTGGAGCTATTTTCTAAAAGTAAAAAAAAATCACATGCAGCAACCATTAATATATTTTTACAGAATAAATAGGTATGCATTAACAATGAATTATTAGAATATCATTTGGGTTTTCGCTTCTTGTTATCTTGCATCACTATAACGATCATGCATAAATTACATCCTAACTGACGTCTTTACTATAATGAACACATACAATGATTTGACATAAAAACGTTTTCTAGAATACTCAGCGTTATAGAATAATAAAAAATTTGTCGACACAATTTGTTCCACGGAATTGTAAGTTTTTATTTCATTATTAAGTAAATATACTCGGGTTTCGTTATGTACAACGATATCCGAGGGTGATCAATGTAAAGTCTACAATAATTCGAAACAGTTCGGTTTATCTTGCACCAAACGTGCGGAATGATTTAGACGGGAAAAGACCCAATACACCACTCCCTCGATAACTCGCGCCCGGATATCTCGCGAACCCGCTTATAACGCAGTGTCAGGCATGGCTCCCGATTCGTTTCAAAGAAAATATATTTTAAAATGTGTTGAACAGTGAAAAATGTGATAAGAAATGGTAATTTGGCAAATTAAACCTTGATATACAACTCGTTTTTATCATGAAAATGGTGATTATTGCCCGTAAAGATAGAATCCATAGACACTAATTAAATATCTGGCTAGGTGAAATTCACATTATAATCCTTTAATTTTGTCTCCACTTTATACTGGCAACATACCTATTCTCTACTATGAATGCATGAAAAGAGTCACTCAACCGTCTCATCGAAACCCACGCGTGAGAACCTAATTACAAGCCGGCTTTGTTGGGATCAACAGCGTGGGAAGTGTTTGTTACAATAAAAGAATCAATTTAAAGCGACCGGTGTTGTTTTATCACTTTGAATACGTATTTTGCATCCAATCAAACCAGGTAAGTACCATAAAAGAAAGTTCAAAGGCATGCCAATAGGAGCATATGTTCTTGTATTCGTTACCGTTATCAAATTTAATTTTACTTCACCAATCGAAAATGTTTTCACATTTTATGTATTAACATCATTAAAGTATATAATATCAGTAATGTATCTAGGGCTGTCATCGGGTAAACCGGTATAGAAAAACCCGGATATTGAAACGTAAACGCGGGTACCTATAAAAAAAAAATCGACACACTCGCCAACCACTTCAAACAGGTGTGACAGCTATGGCTATAATTAGAAACCAGATCGCTGCTTAATATAAATAAACAATACGTCAGACCGTCTGTTTTGATTAATACAATTCCTTGGCGTTGTGCCACCGGACCAACCGTTATCCCCGAGGCATTATATTCCAAGGTTAAAACATTTGTTCGACGGGTAATAAACCTCTTCGTAGACGATAACTATTGAATGTGGGTGCTAAATGATCGGTACATTGCGTGCTCTTTTAATGAAATCCAGACGGATACCTTTGATTTCCGAACAAACATGTCAAAGAAATCCCACGAAGTATATTATGAACAATCATCACCTAGACCCCTTGAAATCTTCGTAACGCATCAAAGTAATCTTTGCTCGTTGTTTTTTTAGTCGACTAGCTCTGCGAATTTCGAAAGTTAACCATCGTACATGTACCGATATTTCTATTTGCGATACTACTACGTTTTTACCAATAACTATCTTAAGAATAATAATTCCAAAATAATAACATTTATGCGACTGCGTGGTCACGTGGTATAACTGGGGCACGCATGCGTGGGTGATTCAAATCTGCGGTCAAAACGTGAAGTCGTACATGTGCTAAGCGAATGAAAACCACGTGGAATAATGTTTTGATGATCAATATACAGCAAGTTATCCTGAAATTTATGTTACTCTGAGGAAAAAAAATAATATATACCGATATGAAGAGATATTTATTCACTGTTAATCTTAGCACGTTTATTAATTGAGTATTCAACACTGTAACGTGCCAAGCCAACCCCACCCCATTTTGCCTATACGTCGATCCCTTTGTTAGTTTTGTTGTTTGTTATGGGTCCCTCGATAACTCGTGCCCTCGCTTATATCGCGGTCAATGTTTTTGGACCCCGATGCCCGAGAGTTATTGAGGGAGTGGTGTACATGAATTACACAGACGATGTTCAGCTACATTTCCTGTGTATAAATACTTTACGCTAAAATCAAATCCTTACATTACGAACCGTTTTGTCTACCCCACCCCATGATAACATACAAAGCAAATAGCACATACATAAGAAAGATAACATAAGAGATATAAGTACAAAGAATAACAGAAGTAAAATAGGAAATGAAAAATGGGGGGAGGTAAACTGGGGGGGGTAATATGGAAAACTTGAGGAAAAATAAACTCCTTAAAATTACAAAGTATAATAAAGTATAATATTTAAATATTTGCACATTACATGGCTAATGGGGAAGACGCCCTAAGAAGACACATGATAAGGGAAATACCCTTGTGTCCCATATGTAAAAATATAACTTCACTAACATACATGTAATAACTGAATATGAAAAACTAAAAGTAGAAAGGAATGCTAAAATCACAGAAATTACAAAAAAAAACGGAGACTTTTATGAAAAAAAAAAATGCTTTTAGATTTAGACGGAAATTTTATAAAAGATACCTGTATGAAAATATAATTGAAAACTTTATAATGAAAAATTGTGGGAAAGTTATAACAATTAGGAAATGAAAGATTAACCAAACAAACAATTGTACTAATAATAACCTAATATCTATTATTTTCTCTTTATAGATGGGAATTTACACATGGAAGAAGTAAGAGACAAGGACATCGTAGGGCTATATCACATGGCGATACGCGAAGTGGGCAGGCCTGCGGAAGAGCCTCCGAAAATCCCGTGAGTAGTGAATGGGGACAAAATAAGGTCAATGGGAGTTATCATTAAAAATCAGCCTGGGACGATATAGCGTCAAGGCTTTCGGCGAAAAATGGCACACCCTAGGACGATAGAGCGTCAAAGGGAATTTTGTATTAGCACACCTTGGGACTGTATAGCGTCCAGAGGAATGGCACAGGTGGCATGACATCACGGTACTGAACACTTGGCAACAGTGTAGCAAGGAGCTGACCTAGTTGACCTAAATACGCGCAGCTAGCACTACGATTCTAGGGAGGGACATATACACATACATACAGTACATATATACATATATACATAGACAATAGTGACACATAGAGACATATAACACAGAGATAGAGATATGGCAATTTTTGTGTTTGTTGAAAAGTATAATCTTTTCGAGGCATGGAAAGTGGCCCTGAAAAGGGCCTTTGTTTTTTTTTCTTCTTTTAATGTCTCCATTTCTTTCAACATTTTCTAATTTTGTCTAAACTTCCTCTCTTCTTTTTTCTTCTTCTTCGTATGGCATCCAGTCTGGATGACCCATATCTCTAAACTTCTTTTGTATCTTCATCCAATTCTCATTCAGTTTTTCAAAGTCTTCTTTCTTCCTTTGGTTTTCCTTCTCCTTTCTTTCCTTTGGCCAGGTCTCCTTAATTTTAGTAACCTCTTCTTCCAGTATTTGTTTGATATTGTCTTCGTCTTTCTTCATGTGATCTACACCTTTTCTCACAAAAGGCCACTCTGTTAAATGAAAGATATCTTCCATATAGCATCTCGCTTGGATAACATCATCCAGAATCTGCTTCAAGGTTCCAACTTTGAAGTATTTTGAATTGACGATTCCTCGTATTTTGTCTGCTTCTTCTATGGTTATCAATTGTAACTGATAACTAGTTACTCTTAGTTTCTTTTTCAAGTCCTCACTACTTGTTAACTTCCATTCTTGTTAAGTTTGTCCAGTTCGTGCGCTCCATTCACGATCCAATGCCAAGTATCTCTTAACTGATTGAATAGCTCTAGACTTCCTGTCATTTTTTTCATTCTATGTAGAATGGCGTATCCGTATCAGTATTAAAGTCATGTATCCACTCTCGTATTTTATGACTGCTTAATGCCCTGAAAAGGGTTAGTGGCTTCTCCTCCTTCCGAGGCCGAGCTCACCCGTGTCTCAGAACTAGACTTTTTAATGCCCCGGCGCATGGCCTTTTAACCCTCCTGGTTAGCTGAATGTCACTTTTCAGTGACATTGCTATCCAGGGAGGCATTTAGCCCTTGGGCTGGGCTTTTGGTCGTGGTGCTGACCTTTGTTTGGAGACCCTAAGACCTCTGTTTTTTAGTCTCATTGAAACACCCCAGAGTGCCTCCACGCCAGCCCCAGAAAAGGCAGGAAAAGAACAAGAAAAGGGAAGTACCGTAGAGCCTCACCGCTTATACCGCTTACCTTGTTCTGTAGTGTTGTAGAGTTGTCGTTCATACCCCAGGTCCACTTCACACTAAAAGGCAATTGAGATTTGTAATCTTTTCTCTCTGTGAGTGTGTGGCCCGGGGCGCTTTCCCTCCTTGTTGTCTCGTTTCTTCTATCCTCCTGTTTCCCGTAGTCCTTGCATCCCTCCTGGCGTTGGATGTTGTGTACGCCCTATTGTTATTAATTTGTGATCTAGTGTTTCCCATTGTCTAGTGGGGATGGGAGTTCCTAACTATCTGCCAAACATGTGTGAGCCACATACGTTTCAAATAAGTATAAGTTGTGAAATTTCCTATTGAGTTTTTGGTTCTTGTTTTTGTGTTTTGTGCTTACCGTTTGATTTCCAAAAAGAAAGTCAAATTTGTATGGGTATAAGTTTCCCTGGTAAGTTTGAGATCTAAACTAGGTAGTTGGGAAGTTTAGGAAATATTTAAAAACCAATCATTCTTTTAAGGGCCACCTGTAGAGTTGTTTATCCATAGAGGGCTCGTAGCTAAAAAAAAAGAGCCCAAAGTATGGCAATATGAAAAATCTCTTCATTACTCCCTGCCGTTAAAACAGCAGTGGAGTTACAGTATTTATAAATAAATACTGTTTCAGCTGCTATCTTCTTTCTTGACCATTTTCTTTGTTCAGTTTCTTCTTTCTTCCTGTTCTTCTAGTTCTTCTTGTTTTTCTTTGTTTCTTTTCTTTTTCTTCTTTCTTCGTTCCCTTTGTTCTTTGTTTCTCCGGGAGCTCCTAAAAACACGTCAGTCCTCTTCGAAGGCTGCTCTCCTCCCCTTTGTGCAACTCCATGACGAGAATGCATCGCATCGCATTTGTATTATAGTCATGTATACACTCTCGTGTTTTATGACTTTAAGCCCTGATAAGGGCTAGTGGCCTCTCCCCCTTCCGGGTCCGGTCTCACCCGTGTCTTGGTGCTAGACACTTTTTTTATGCCCCGGCCCATGGGCCTGATAACCCCCCTGGTGGCTCTCCGCCTTAGCCGGTTACCACCTTTCAGTGGTAATGCTATCCAGGGAGGTTTTTAGTCTGGTGCGGTCTTTTGGTTATAGTGCCTAACCTTATTTTTGCGACTTTAAATGACCTTTTTCTGGCTACTCTCATTGAAACACACAGACCATCCATGTTCCGGGCTCGGAAAAAGGCTAATGTAAGGGCCCTACAAAGGGCGGTGTCGTAGTATGGCTCTCCTCTGTCTGTCTGTCTTACCCCAGGTCCATCACACACTTATAAGAGCATTTTAGACTTAAATCTTTTCTGATATGGTGTATTTTTTGATGATCCGTGGAGCTTCCTCCCTGGACTGTTGAGGCTGCTGCTGTTTGATGTTCTGTTTGGCTGGCTGCGGTGGTATAATTTTGGATGTCGTCTACGCCCCTGGTAAAGGTGATATTAATTTGGCCAAATTTTTAATTTTCCCGTTGTTTGCTGGGGTGGGTGTATTCCTATCTGCCAAACATCTGTTAGCCACATACGTTGTCAATATACCTGAGTTGTGAAATTTCCTATTTTGATAGTTTCATTTTTTTATGCTTTGCGCATTTATAGTTCCTAAAAGTGCATCCAATTTGTTTAGGGTAGGAGGTAGCCTTTGGATATTAGAGTTTCGGATCTTAATTTGTTTTTTCAGGGGGGAAGTTAATTGTGCCTGACTTAGTACCAATCATTCCCTCAGGGCCAACAATTTGAGTTTTTGGCCAATGAGGGCTCATAGCCAAAGAGAGCCCAGAATAGGTAATATGTAATCTTTTCTTTTCTTCCGCTATCGTTAAAACGACTGTGGAGTACTTTTTGTGTATTCTCCTCGGTGGAGCTTTCGCTTTTATCAGGGATCCCTGACGTGCTTACAGGTGATCCCCCTTTTACTTTTTGGGAGGTGGTCGGCTCCAAACTCCCCGCTTTGACTGGTGGTGCTTCCAGTTTTTGTATCGGATGTTCGGTCGGTATGGCAAAAGAACATCTTTTCATTGCTCCTCTATCGTTCAAACGACTGTGGAGTTAACTTGTTTTGTGTATTTGTAGGTATTGTTATATCTTTTCATATCTCTTCTATCGTTTAAACGACTGTAGAGAGTTCTTTGTTATTATTTTTATTTTTCTCGAAGAGATAGGATACGTTGTCCGGGGGGGGGTGCGGGGTTACGAGAAAACAGCATTAGTGCTCATGCTGTTTCTCTTATTTGATGGTGAGTGTATTTTTGTGTTATCGGGTTCAAAATGGTTGAACTACCATTTTAATCCCTTATTTTAGGGTTTCGTGAGTTTTGGATTGGGGAGTTTTTGGGGGTTTATGTTTTGAGACTTTCAGATTGTTAATCATCCAGTCTCTTGTAAGTGATAGGCATGAAAATGAACTTCACTTTCTAGTTATTTTAGGTCCTTCGGCCCTTTGAAAATTTTTTTATCTTCGCCTTGTTCCATCCTTGGTGTCATATGGTTGTAAGTATAGTAAATTTTAGCATCCCAATATTAATATTGTATAGACATTTAAAGTCGCTTGCTGCCGTGAGGCTGATACGACTGCTTACAGTCCTGGGCGTCGACTGCAGTCCCTTAAGAGGGCACTTGGCCTTGGTGCTAGGCCTTTTACCTGACCCCTAGAGGTCAGAGACCCCAAAAAATACTTTAATGTTTTAATGTTTTAATGTTGGGTCTTCCAGGCCAAAGTGAAGACATAGGTTGTAGACTTATTTTCGAACAGTTGGCCTTGCGGCCCGGACTGTCCATCGCTAATTGTTTGTCCGTTCCGATCACTTTTGTGATTGTAGCCTTTACCAGGTTACTTTTCGGTCTTTGTGTGCGTCCGGCTGATCGGCCTACTCCGCTCCTGGGAGTTAGGGCTATCAGGTGGGAGGTTCCTGATTTTCCCTTATTGGCCTTGACCTTTTTGTCCTTGTCATGGTCGGAAACCTTATTCTATATATATATATATATATATATATATATATATATATATATATATATATATATATATATATATATATATATATATATATATATATATATATAGTGCCTATATGAGTCAGAATCCACCCCGGGTTGTGCTAGTATGAGTCCTAGCGCCTTTTTTATGGTATGGACTAGGTATGGTGCTTGCAGTTATGTTTATGTTTGTTTCCGATATAGGCTTATTGAATCCCTTTATTTGATACTGATGATTTGTTCTAGTTGATGGTTTGTTGTAGGCATCTCTTTTGATGTTGGTTCCCCTCCTCCCTACTATGAGGTCCTGAATCGTCTCTTCTTTATTCTTGCATTGTTGATTTAGCAATATTGGATGATTCAAAATTATAAGGTTGTTGTCTCGTCGGTTTTGATTGGATGATAAAAGCCGAATTTTCAATCCTATACTAGTTCAATTTTTCTTTCTATTTAGGTTTTATAATAAAATTATGTTTTATTGTATTTCATTCTTATTATGTGCTTAGTTGTAATATTATAGATGGTTATCAATACTAATTAGAGTATATATAGTTATTATAAGGAAAATTAAAATACACATATAGTAAATGTATGTTATAAATAGTTATGATTATTGTTATGATTTAATTATTTATGCTTATAACTAAGGCTAAATTGAATAACGGTAAGGAGTAATAATTGTTAGGGTTCTTATTACAATGAATCTAAATAATTCTTTTTAGTTTTATATTTTATAATAAGTTTAATAACTGAGCATAATTCTCAGAATTATTGAATTTGTGACAAAGTGGGGAGCGTTGGGCTAATGCTGAATTTCCTGCTTACTTCATTAGAATGCCATATTTAATTGGTTGTTGTAGATTTACTTTTCAATCCTACTCTGGCCCGATATTGAATTTTCTGTATGGGGAAAGCGCGCCTAAATTTCGGCCAATCAAATGCAATCTTCGATTGAAGGCTTATTTTTATTGTATTACCTAATTTGTAAGCTGGTTCAATATTTTACCCGGCACGGGGAAGGGAGAATTGTTTTCTGGCGGGCGAAAATTAATGTTTAATTTTGTTTTCTATTATAAGCTTTAGGGATCTTTTTTGTGGAGAGTTTATATTATTGAGTAGCATTAAGATGATGATTAGGGATATTGGTCTGGTTTTATAATATTGCCCAAGATAAATGTAGCTGAACACGTATTTATTTACTTATAGACAAAGAAATTATTGAAACTTTTTTTTTGTTTTTCTTGTGGTTTAGTCAATTTGCTTTATAATTATTAAGAGAGAGAGTATATTTTATATTGTTAGTCATAGTAGAGAGTTATTTAAGGTAATAGTTAGAAATCAGTTTTAGTTAGATTCATTATATATTTACATTGTGTCTAAGATTACAACGACAGTAAAATTTTAATGACACTGATAGTAATATTTATATTCGTGATTTAAGTAGATTTTACTTTACCTTAGCTTTTCCTAAGTGTATTGTCCATTATATGAAGAGAGTCCATTATATGAAGTAAATCATCCAATATTATCCTAAAAGTCCGGGAGCTCAGAAAACACGTCCGCTCTATCCAACAGCCCAGCTAAGAATCCCACATTGATTTAGAATTGCTACCATGAGTTGCATGCGTTATATGAGGGATGACCTCAAAGGAAGTTTATGACACCGTCCGCTTTCCATTAATCAAAAATAAATATTTGATCTTGACTCTTCTCTAAAGACATTGTTAATTTATTCCACATAAAGCCAGACGATATTTGCCGAACGGTGCGAATTAGGTCAACGTGTGCGCAAACTCAATTGAAATTGCCTGGTCATTTATCGGCAATAGGCCAGTAAGCCAATATCGCAAATGTACTTCAGCTTAATTGGATCAGTTCGGGCACATTCGCAAAATCATTCCTCTGTCAACTGATATTGACGAGGATGATCCAATTGTAATCAAACTCAACTGCGGAAAAGTAGGTCAATTTTCCGATTGCTTTTTACAATGCTCATTTGTTACACTGTTTACACGGCAGACGACAAGTCAAACACAAAGAGAATATAAATTTGTTTTTACGTATCTGAGCTGGAAACTATAAAAGAAGACGGCAAGCACAAAATAAAAAATTGATTGAGAGTTAGGTTTGTTAACTAAGCTAACATGTATAAATATCTATATTAATATTTTTATCTTCAATCTTTGCTGACATTAAATATAATTATCGTATTTATGACATTTTCAATTTTTATTTGGCAATTGAATTGAGAATATATATATATATATATATATATATTTATATATATATATATATATATATATATATATATATATATATATATATATATATATATATATATATATCTTTTTAATACGTTTTATTGTTATTCCTAATTGATATAATTAAAACAAAAACTTATTTCCTTTTCACCATATTATATATCATGTGTATTTGAATTTTGTTTAATTAATAAGTTTGAGTCTTGATCATTAATCTTTTTAACATTCACAAACATACATAAAAATAAAATAGTAGTTTGATGTAAATACAAATTAAGCATACATAACATAAGAGTATTATATTCAATACAAACTGGTGCCTTTATAGCCAATTTAGAATCATGAGTTAAGAACATGGAGATGAAGTTATCATTTCTTGAAAAATAATATTTTCATATTTATATTTTGCAATTTAATGTGAAAATGTTGCACTCACCGTACCATGCAAACATGGATAGTTCTGAGGAAGAAACACAATTTTAAATGAAGAAGATATAAAATGTGGTTGGAAAAAATTGTTAAGTCTTTTCATTAAACATTTATAAGATAATGAAATGTCTTATCATGTAAAGTGATAATAAGAAATGATAATTTATAGTAACATATTAGGTATATTTCCAACAAAAATACTGACTACTAATTTATACATTAATTTGTAATTTAAACTGAAGTACCTTTAGCAAAGTAAATATGAATAATTTTATAATGTAGTACATATTAAAATATAATTACCTTGTTAATAAGTCTTGTTAAGTTTTTTCAGGAAAGCTGGGTCGTCCAAGTAAATCCCGCGATGAATATGATGATGACAGTGAGTTTGAAGACAATTTAGCAACACAACGTATGTAGGTTTTTGCAATGTAGCAACGCTTATGCAAAGCTAAACAGGAATATTTGTTTTTTCTCACTTGTCCATCATTGATTCTAAATTGCTGACTATTGACTGTTTCACACACACACACATGTTATCAAATAGTAGACAATATAATTCATTTTAAAATATATATTAAATATTCAAAATAAGCAAATGACACGCGGTTCCTAATCTAAAACCCTTTCCATATGAAATACATATATTATTTAGTTTTTGTCTTAGATCCCATTTCACCATAATGACATAGGCAAAAATGATTTTAATTGTAAGTTCACATAGAGCAAAATTAATGTATTATTTATATGGTGATGATTTGACATCAGGTGTGACCACCTTGGCCGCTACCTAGAACACCTTGTTGATATCCATTATAAATTATAAGTATAATCAAAACAACATAATTCTTATGGTATCTAGTTGGTACTGAATGAGAATGATGATATGGTATCCAATATGACTACCATGCATCCATGTTAAAAAATTATTTTATCAATACACAACCATAATTGATGGTTATATGTAGATATTGTTTTAAACAATATTTTGTGCATTTGGTAATAAAAAAGGAATTTGTGGTCAACAAACATCAAACACGGCTGCCATGATAAACATAAAAAATACTTTTCTCGTTACAGTTACTTGTAATTATATTTAATTATCCTAAATTTAAAAAGATGATATAACTGC
This sequence comes from Potamilus streckersoni, assembly GCA_016746295.1. Lineage (NCBI taxonomy): Eukaryota > Metazoa > Mollusca > Bivalvia > Unionida > Unionidae > Potamilus > Potamilus streckersoni. The sequence goes on from JAEAOA010001941.1 coordinate 206,780, forward strand.
CAGTGCTACTAATGTTATTGTCATATTATTAATTAACATTAGAGACGGTTTCAATATTACGTTCAATAATTTGTTGTTTTTTATCATTACTACTAATAAGCAAAATTAAACAAATGTGTTCATTATCAGCTTACAAACTTTGGGTTTGGTAACTTGAAATTTGAAGTTCTGTTCATTACCTGCATGAATATCACACTTATAAATTATAAATAGTACTTTTCCAGAACCAAGATAACATAAGATTCTTCCAGAAGATACGCTTCTTGCCAGAATATGCTGCACCACAATGTTATGTGTAGTCTCACTATGTGAAGCTGTCTATTGCGGGCATGAATCATATCAAATTATGTCCAACCATGAACCGAAACAGTGGCTCTAGACTTCTGGCCACATTCCATGTAAGATATCATTGTAAAAGAATATATTGAAGAGAGTGTGATGTGGTAAACATATTTAAACATCACATTTACCTTATCCAAACGATACACTTCTTTGTTTATCATTCCATTGGTTATATTAGGATACAAATTGCAAATGATTACATTAATTATTCATATGGCAGTTTAATATTTATTTACAATATGATATTGCACAGACTATTATTGATAATAGATGCATGCAGAAAATGTAGTGTAATCATTATTCCTATTTTATACATAAAATTACATTTTTCAACTGGCATGCTCACATTCTTATAACGAACATTTATTAGTTTATGTCAGAATCCTATATTATTTAGTTACACTGGTGCTCATAGTACATAAATATGGTATACAGTATAATGCTTCCTAAATTAGTTGAATTTTTTAAGGTAGATGCAGTTGTATGGGGGGGTGCCATTCAAATTATATGAATTTAGAAAACTAATGTTTATCATTCATATGATTGTTACTTAATTTATTTTTCGTTATTCAATATTCAGTGAAAACGGGGAATGAAATGGAAATTTCTGTAAGGTTTTGAACAAAAAAATGTGTGTTGTGTGGCCTTCCAGCTAATTCTTGGAACACCAAGTTTAACTTTCTATGCTGTATGGAATTAATTTTATATTAAGGAATTTTTGTATTTACATTTGTTATGCATAGTAAGCATTATGTTTCTGAAGACTGTCATTTAATGACATTTTCATTGTGTGTACCCAAACACCAAATGACAGATATTAAGAAACATTTCAGCTACAATATTATGTTTTTATATTTAGTTAGACAAAAAAAGGCGATTGTGTCAAAATCAGCTCGCAATGGCACGAGAAGTGTACAAAGTACGGCAGTTATGTAATGGCTCCAAGATTAAATACATATGCAGAAAAATTGCCTGACTCGAAGAAAAAAAATGCCAACCTGCCAAGTTGCTGCACTAAACCGAGTCCGTCTGAGGAAATAAGGACAGACTTAATTACTCATAATCTGATGATTTCATCATTATACTTCATCAAGCTATGGAGGAAATAAATGAATTGCAATACCAAAGGTATCGTTATAATTGATAATCGCAAACTGATTTTCACACATAGTAATTTAATAAATCTTTTAACATATTTTATCTTTAGATTTATCATACTATAAATTTGAATCATAAATATAATTTTGATTATATAAATGTTTTTTAAAAATAAATTTTTATATAAATTCTCATGGTATGTATTGATACTTATTATATAAACTGTAAAATCGTACTGTAAGTATAATTGTTATTGTTTAGTTTCATTTATTGTTATGATGCTATGTAAAGAATGAATATATTTATGTCATTTCTTTTAATTAATTTTGTATATACTGTATTTATTTGCATAATTCAAGATGTTTCAAATGCAATACATGTACTTGTATCAAAATATGTATTGCAAAGACAAGTATCACAGAGGAACTGGACATGCTAAAGTCAAGGCGAGATTGTCATTTGAAGAAACAAATGTACTCTCTTGCTCTTAATCATAATTGATTTCGAAAAGAAAATTGTTATTGCAATTTACAACAAACTGTCATCGTATTTTAAAATATTTTTGGTTGCATGCCCACCTACGCTACTTTTCTGCACATATACTAAGTTAATATATGATCATTTGTAATGCGATTTAATATGAATAGGTATTTCTTTAATCAAAAATCAAAACAAAAACTAAAGAAATGTAATAAAAGATAATTTTGTCTTTATGGGGAAAAGAACCCACGACCTTTGCTTTTTTAAACCAACACACGAATAAACTTAGCTATACAGCCATAGGTCATATTTGATATGTTAATAATAGTTGTATTTTGAACTTATTTCACTACTGTAGTTGTTGAATTTCATCATTTGCATATTTGGTGTTGTTTGTAACGGGAAGAAACACATGACACCATTCGACTTTAGATAGCAAAACAGATGACATTAAGCAGAAAGAGAAAACAAATATCAATATATCGCGAGGAAAACATTGTCTCAGAATACATTTTGCTTCTTACTTGGTAGAATATAAAAACTTCCGCAGTCATTCTTTACATAATGTAACAAGAGGTCAAGAATTTGCAATGATTCTGAAAGTCATTTGTTATTAAACAAATATGCAATATTTCCATTTAATTTAATTCACATAATTGTAATGAATTAATCTTTATTTCTAACTACATTGACCAGACTTGTAAATTTTAAATTAAATTTTTTCAATTCAGTTTTATATATGACCGTAAATAGCACAAAGTGAAAGAAATTACTCGTCCATTTTTATATATTTTCATTTGCTGGGCTGAAAGGCAAAACTATTATAAACACCAAACAAAATCCAGATCATACCCACCAAAATACCTGTCAGTTATTACTGATGGAGTGGATCAAAGACAGACATATGTTTCGCATTTCTTGTATGCCAGCAAATACACCAATTCCATGTGGAAGCTTAAAATGCAACATGTTGGTGTCATTGTGCATGGAATTGGAACATATGGCTTCTTTTATATGTTCCAGTGGAGCCATTCTACTGGAAGTATTTTTGATGTTGAATGACAGTCTGTCTAAAGTTTTATAACTTCAAATGAACAATTATTTCAGAGAAAATAAAAACGTGATTTTTATTTTGCCACTTTATGCTCATTCATATTTTATTAATAATTAACAACACGCCAATGCTAATAATAATATAATCATTCAAGATGTCTTTATAACTAACACGGTTAAGTTAAATGAGTTGTTACCACATTCAATAATTATAACAACTTTTAAAGTTTTTTTTATTATATATTGCATTGAACATGCAAGGATTATTAAAAATTTGGCGTATATAAAAACTAACATTAGTAAAATTTTAATTTTACTTTCATTTCAGGTACATGCTGGCTTTTCTGTCATTTAAAGTTGAAAAGAGGATATTTCAGAAGGTTAAGGTTTCGTACACCCACGAAGGTACAGACAAAGTATTTTCTCGATTAGTTGACAATTTGACCATATTTTGAAGAAGAAAAAAACTATCGAATTGAAGAAATTTTTTAAATTATAACATGTAATATTTCCAGCATTAAAGTAAGACAATTAAACGACATAATTTAAGTATCTGCGCAGAAAAGCAACTATCATAAATATAAATGCACTAATATTGTTATCTGGTAACTGATGTTTAATTTATGAACACGGCGTTGTTATTTAAAATATGTATACACATTTTTGAATGTGAATGATATGGTGCTTTAGGACTTACCAAATTATGCTGGTGAATGGCCGCATTTAGGACAGGCTGTTGAGTTGTTTGAAATTAGAATAAAAATGGAGGGATCTATGAGTGGCAGCTGGTCACCTTATCAGTCGGAGCTCAATGGGATAAGGGTAGAAGGATATTATGGACATAAGATGTATTACCAGCCCAGATAAGATGCTGGGGATTTTGTCATGCACCATTAGGTCACTTGACGAAAAGAATTAAAGAGAAAGTTGAAGAGTTTGATGCGTACTAATATGTATTTGATAGAACAATGACATGTCATTTGGCAATGCATAATCATTCAATAGATATATAATATTTAGGTCAAACTAGAGTTATATTTTATAGGTAAGTATACATGACAAACATGCTATTGGTGTAATAAATTATGCTTTTTTAAACTAAAATATGCATCATGCATACACATATATGTATTACACTATTTCAATGTATCCCTTTTCATGGTTTTATAAACTCTCCCTTCTAATCAATAAATAATATGTTTTCTCATTGTTATTAGCATACACCGATAATACTCTAGACAATATGTATTGTGAATAATTATGACAAAAGAGCATGTTTGTTATTAAACTTGATTTTACTTTCTTAAAAGTATAGTGTTATAATTGTAACAGCTGTCTAATTACCAACATACATATTGGTTTTTAATTTAATAATTTTGACCTAGGATTCTATTTTTAGCAGCTGTATGGCTGAGTTACAAAAGAACAATAAGGGCTAATTCTTTTTCTTTTAAAAAAAAAATTATTTTCTCACGGAGTAATTCATATTTGGTAAAGCTTTTGTCTCGGAAATAAACCAAGATAGTTCACCGTATATAGAATGAATAGCTATCTTGGTCATACACGTGATAATGTCATATTGACATGTCTTGAATGTAATCGATGTTGGGATGCAAATTTATTTAGGTGAAGGTGGCGGTAATTGTGTCTTCGGGAATTACTTGTATTGTTCATGAACAAATCCACGCTGAGGAGCAGTTGAATCTAATCTGTAGATTTCAAGTCTATCTGTGGATCTTTGCAGGATGGAAATTGTTTGTGTGGTCACGCTCCAGATATGATTATTTGCTCTTTTTACATACTTCAAGTTCACCAGGTTCATATAAGTACCTGACTGTCACATTATAAAACACTGGTTGTTTTGAAAAGTCACTGCCATCAACCTTAAGATCAGAACAGTCCACTCAGAGATTGGGTATATAATTGCCAGGAACACAGTATGATTGATCCACTCTCAAACTGGGTCTATGGCATCTCAGTGTTAAAACATTTATGCAGAATGCAGCATGCTACCTATGCCAAAGTTTGATTTACTTGATGATGCTCGTCGACTCGACATAAAATCCTTCAGAGTGATTTTCCTGCGTAATCAGCTACCAGAAAAACCAAATTGCATTGAAACTGGTATCATCAATCTGGATGGAGGTTCTGGAACAGGCACTCACCGGGTCACATACATAGTTGATCCATGTAGCGAGTTTTATTTTTATTCTCATGGATTGGCACCAATGAAAAGATTTTTAAATTATATTGGATCCCCTGACTTGATGCTCAATGTTACCAACACAGACATTAATATATCCACCTATATGTTTTGTGAATTGATAGTGTTACTAATGCAACATAGTCACCAAAACATGCAACTACATAAAATGGCATAAGTCTACCAGTGAACAATATATCAGCAAAAAACGCTAGTGATTCGTTGTTTTAAAGATCTAAAAGTTTATAATGGTCAATATTTGTGGAAGATCAATCAGTGCAAAAGAAACCTAATCACGGTGACACTGATTTGTCAAAATAGGTAACATGATAAGCTTACTTAATTTATGTTGGGGTTCACAAGGATGAAGTTTTTGTTCTTACGAAAACAATATTTGGATGTGTTGATATTGTCCTACTGGTGTTAACCACTACCACCGACAATATCCCAATATTTGTTGAATCTGTGCAAATCAGAGACTGAAACAAATCAATCTCAATGATTTGCAAAGAAATCCACAAATCAGTTGCTCATCACCTGTGTTCCAGCAGTGATACAATGACCGCTGAACTAGTGAACTTATAACAACATTACTGCTCTGCCAGAACCTACATCTGACACTGAAGCTGCAAAAAAAGAAATATGTGGACAAATAAATAACCACACAGCAAATAAATAACCACTCAGCAGACTGAGTAAGAAACTCATGTCTGCACACTTATGGGTCTTGCTGAAACTTTCAGTGACTTGATAAAATCACTGATGATTTTTAGGAAATCCAACGATTGTTAATATAATACTTTCTGAAATCAACAACACTTTACAGATATTGTTGACGTCATTGAGAAAGCTTAAAAATGAATACCTCAAGGGGGTTTCATCAGCATAATATACACAGTAGCATCTGATCGGGCTGCAAAGTCAGTGGAGAATAAAACAATTTAGCATAATGCTTATGATCTTAAGTTTTAGCACTGTAGAATTTAGAATGCTTACATGTTATTCAACTGATCGTTTTCTTGCTTGTTTACTCAAGTCTAACCTTTAGGTATTTTGCAGCTTGTCCACAGCTGACCAAAATAAGAAAATGGGGCACATCCTGTGCGAGAAAAAGGTGCATCACTGTGAGAAAGTCAAAGTCCTTTGTGAATTCAGCATTAATGAACCCAAAATGAAGGTCAATATTTAGCAAAACTGACATTTAAAAACTGTTGTAAAAAAAACCCTCTCCTCAAAGTAGGTCACAATCACCCTATTTTATGAATCAGTCTCCCTACACTATGCTTTTGAAAAGTTGATACAGTTATGGGAATCTTATTTTGTTTTTACAAAGATACTTTAAACTGGTTTTCTCTTTATTTTAAAGATGGCCAAATGCTACTGTATTTAGAAATGTACTGAATTACTTCAAAATAACAATAAAAAAATTGAACTATTTCAGAATAATGTGAGGATTAAAAATAAAAATAAAATTTTAAGATCATATTCCTTTATTTGGATCTGATCAATTTTAGCTAAATTCTTGTGAATATCATGTTAGTGGGCATTGTCTGTGTTCATGATTGGGCTTTTTGTCTTCAATTGTCATTATCTTCATGTCTTGCAAAGAATTTTATTTTTAATTTTTATTTAATAAACTCAATACATTTAACAGATTAATCTTAGCAAGTCTGAACTGAAAGCAACTAAAATTATAACATACACACTCAATTAAAACCCATAACAGGACAAACTTTATTTCTAGCTTCTGATTTTAATGGTTTATCTGCATTGTACATTCAAAACAACCCCTTTATGTTATTGCTTGAACTAAAAGGTTTTATATTATTATTATTATTATTATTATTATTATTATTATTATTATTAAAGGATGTACCACAAACTTCATATGTGAATGACTGACTGATTCATCCAGAGTAAATTATCAAGTAACTCTTCAACTGGATACCTGGCCCAAACATTTTATCACAGACTTCATGTTTGAATGGCTAATGTCCTATCTGTATTCTTATGTCTACTCTGCATTTAAACATTGTATCAAAAATACATTACAGTGGTTTATGTCCAATATGTATCCTCATTTGGTCATTATAATTACTAATATGTCTATATCCTGGTTGAGTCGTATCAATGACTTACAAAAATAGTACTAACAGCTTCCTTGCTTAGCGCTCATCATTAAGAGGTTAGTGTTCAGACTGGTCGGCCTGGTGTCAGGATAATGTGACGAGTGGGACATCATGCTACCTATCTTCAGCATGATGCCTCAGAGCCAGACACCATAAAAAAACTGCCACACTGCATACATCATAGTGATGACTAAAATTGTTAAAACTATGTTAAAAAATCTAATCTTGTCACATGTAATTTATAAAAAATTCACTAAAATTTTGCATCACAAACTTCACAATTTGAATGGTTTATCTCCAGTATGAATCATCATGTGCCTCTTCACTGCAGAACTATCTAAAGAGTTTATCAGAAACTTTACATAAAATGATTTATCTCCAGTATGTATGCTCATGTGACCCTTCAAATGATTACTTTGTCTAAACATTTTATTACAAACTTCACATTTGAATGGTTTATCTCCAGTATGGACCATCATGTGGCTCCTTAAATTATCACTATTACTAAAAAGTTTACCACAAACTTCACACTTGAATAGCCTATCTCCAGTATGTACTCTCATTTGGACCTTCAGAAAACTATGGTCCAAAAACATTTTATCATAAACATCACATTTGAATGGTTTATCTCCAGTATGGATCATGATGTGCCTCTTTAAATTACCACTACTACTAAACAGTTTGTCACAAACATCACATCTGTATTGTTTATCTCCAGAATGTACCCTCATGTGTTTCTTCAAATTTCTACTATCACTAAATGTTTTAAGAAAAGCTTCACATTTGAATGGTTTATCTCCTGTATGGATCATCATGTGCCTGTTTAAATGAGCTTTCTGAATAAACATTTTATCATATTCTTTACATTTGAATGTCTTATCTCCAGTATGTATTCTCATGTGGATCTTCAAATGAATAAGGACCATAAACATTTTATCACACAATTTACATTTTAATGGTTTAACTCCAGTATGGATCATCATGTGCATATTATCACTAGTAGTAAACAGTTTGCCAAAACTTCACACTTGAATGGTTTATCACCTGAATGTATCCTCTGTGTATTTTCAAATGAATACTTCGTCTTAACATTTTAAAACAAACTTCACATTTAAATGGTTTATCTCCATTATGTATCCTCATGTGCGCCTCCAAATGAGATTTCTGAATAAATATTTTATCACATACTTTACATTTGAATGGCTTATCTCCAGTATGTATTCTCATGTGGACCTTCAAATAACTAAGACTCGTGTACATTATTTCACAAACTTCACATTTGAATCGTTTATCTCCATTATATATCCTCATGTGATATTTTAAACTACTGCTATGGGGGCCCCGAGTGGCCGAGTGGTCTAAAGCGCTGTCCGTTACGGATCACTGCCATCTCACCTCTATCTGCGTGGGTTCGAGTCTAAGATTCGGCGAATGTGGATATGTGAGAGAGCTTGCCAGTAGCTTCTCGTGGGTCGGTGGTTCTTTCCGGTGATTTCCCGGTTTCTTCCTCCACCATTAATACTGGCCGCCATGAATAGCCTTTCCTGTGCTGAAAAATGGCGTTAAACCCCACAACAACAACAACAAAAAACTACTGCTATAGTTAAACGTTTTTCACAAGCTTCACATTTGAATGGTTTATCTCCACAATGTATGTTCATTTTACACTTCAAATTAATATTTCGTTTAGTCCTAGTTCCCTCAGCACTAGACGACAAGAAATATATTGACAGGCATGCATTACGGTTTAATTCCTGCACAGCAGGTGTATCAAAACGGGCATGAGCGACGGAGGGTTATCTAGGTATCACTATTCCTGGATCCGGCGTGACGTACAACAGTCTTAGATACAACATCCGGGTTATTGCGCAGGTGAAGCCTCTCCAAACAGGCCAAAGAACACAATTAATTTCACTATATTGTCTCTACATTTGTTTCTCGGCACTGAACTTTCCACTGTGTGACAATCAATACAAATCATAAGTTAATCTAAAATACCTTCAAAGATGACTTTAAGGTTTAGTTCTTGTGAAGGGTTGACCTGCATTTTTTTGAGAGGCTAAATTGTAAACAAAACACCAGGAAATGGAACATAGATTTCACTTCCAAATCATCTCCATGACCTTATTACTCAATGTGCACTGTCGCTGAAATACACACAGACAACCACACCATAAGCTCACATTTTAAAGAATAAACAATTGCCTTTAAATCCTTACCAAGAATGCCAAAATCTAACTCTAGTATCACCACCAAACTTAGACAGGAAAAGGTGATCTAAAAATAGACTGGGACTACATTCGTGGATACAGAACCAGATTTTATTAATTGTGTACTGATTCCTGAAAAGGTCAATGTTTTTGTCAAATTTTTATATTTGCATTTTATTTTGCATGTCACTAATGTTTCAACTTCATACATAAAGTCTTTTGAAATTTCCTTGCAAGCAAGACATGTGACAGCTGTCAGAAAGTGTGTAGTGCTGGTGTTCTATAGGGTGCAATTTGAGGTCCAATTGTTCTTAAGAAACCAAAACTAAATTTACTATATCTTCCTTAATTATAGGAATTTTTCAATGCAGTAAAAACCTAATTGTAGTACTTGATAAGGCCTGTCTGAAAATATTCTTGAAATTAAAAATTATTGATATATTAAATTTTAATGGAATTTAAAATATATAAATTTTAAAAACTATTTATTTTACAAAAATTAAATTTTCATACAAGTTATGACATTCAGTTTAACAAATTTAAGGCAGCAAATTTGATTAATCAATGGTGTTTAAAACAAAAGGTAGTTTAGGTATGTACAACTGATAATAATAATCCATGGGGTACTGAAGCATGATAGCTTACAGTGATTTTGACAGCAAATTGCAATATGCCTATCCAGATGCATATAGGTGTACATACTAAAGAAACAATGACTGGTGCTATGTTCCACATTTATTGTTTCAGGTACTTGGGCAGTTGTTTGTATAACTAATAGCCCACTCTAATTTAAAGTTTTGATGGAACCACTACCATGTTTTATAGCAAATATGCATTCCATTTTAATGCCGATAACTACAAAAGTCAACAATGCAATATGAAAATACAGTTTCAGGGAAGTTCCACCTTACTGAAAAATGATGTGAATCTCTCTCATGAAGATCTAAGCCATGTCTTTGAGATGCTTTATATCAGTGTACTGATATGAAATCATCTTGGTCTCTTATAGCAGCACACTGCACATGTCCTTATGAGACCTTGGTATCACCATTGGACTACTGGAGAGCTTCCAACTTGATCCAACTATAATACTTAATTCTAAAAAAAAACAGAAGGATGTAGGCAAATGAAGTCAAAATGTGTTAGATATGGTGTTTTTAAAATAACATTCAGGTGCGAATATGATTAAAAAAGGTAAACTTGATAGAGTGACACTCAAAGATGTGAAGCAATGAGCATGTGTTAAAGTGACAAATGTATCCTAAAAATAGGTGAAGTTTTTACAAGCATATTTAGCCATTTACAGGTTAAATAACTAATCAGGTAGAGTATGTATCATAAAGTTTAAGGCAATGTTGGAATGGTGAGGTTTGATCATTGGTGCAAACATTGATACATACCAGCATAGTGGAAAGTCAAATGACAATGTACCAAATTAAAATTTATTACTATATGCAATCCTATTCATGAAGGAAAAACAATTTTTGATATTACAAGTGAATATAGCAAAATGTGGCCACACAGATCAACTATAGGTACCAATAGATCCTATATCATCAACTAAATGTGAAATTTTCATCCCGAAAACTTGTAAACAAAGATGGATATTTGCATGTGTGGGATATATGCAATGTACTTGTTAAAATCACATGTGCAAACATGATTCAAATAATCTGTTTGAACAATTTTAGTCTATTTTTAAGAGTCTTGGCTACCAATTTATTAAGTTCAATGATTCAGTGGAATTAGATATCAGCTAATGCTGCAATACCACCATCTGTCAAAGTACTAAATTGAAATGTGTTACCATACAGAGGCATATTCATGATGAAAATAACATCTTGGGATATTTTAAGTGCACACAGTCAAAACTGAGCCTTACAGATTCACTATAGGTACTATGTCAGCCTAACAATGTCAACTTTTGATTCCAAACATTACAAAATATATGCATATTTGTTCATGTCAGCTATGTAACCATGTTAGGATCAGTTGTAGAAAGTTAAATTCAAATAATCTGTTTGAATATTACTTATGTAATCTTTAAAGTGTCAGATAACAAATATTATTTGTCATTAATAATGCATAAATCAAAATGGATCGTGAGAATTCCCATAATATCATCTGGGCCACAATGCAGCACTATATCAATCAACATCTTAAAGAAACTGAACAATAAAATGGAATGCATTCTGTGTTCAACTTACATCATTTTGCTGTTTTCTTACATGCAATGGTAAATATACCTGGGTAAAGTATATTTTACCCCTCTGACCTGTATTTCATTCTCTGACAGCTTAATATGATTTTGTAGAGAACTTGAACAGGTTCTAGTATAAAGTCTTCATCTCTGTTCTCTCACTAAATACCCTATAACTATGTTTATAAACAATTACTGATAGCTATACAAGCAGATATGTGTTAATCCGGAAGTCACCCCATCATAAACACATAAATTAACTGTTTGGACTCCAAATAGATAGTTTCAATGACTTAAAGGCACAAAGCAAAATAGAATTTTGTCTTCATTTATTTTAAATGAGTGTCTCATTTTGACTAATAAAGATATTTTCTCTGATCAAATTTGACAAATATCCATCATTTGAGCTTGTATATGGTGTAGGAGTATATATATATATATATATATATATATATATATATATATATATATATATATATATATATAGTTTAATACAAACAATACTATCATACAGGTTAGAGAAATTAAATTCGTACTCTACCGAGTTTCGAACCCAGGCCCGCGAGTAAATGGCACCCATCGCCTTGCCTGCACGCACCAACCCATATACCGTCACGACTAAGCACGCATCACCAAAAAATGATGGCACTGAATCGTTGTTATATAAGCCCGTGCGTAGCAGACACACTCGCATGACAACCTAGTAATTAATTCTCATATATATACACAGTCGTTCCAGATTCCTCTGAAAGAAATCAAGGTATATAGGAGTTTTGTTTTACAAAGAATTATAAATATATACCAGACAGAACAGACTGTGCTATCCCTGGATTCTGTAGTATATGTGTATACTTGATAGAAAAATGTTATTTTTTATTTGTTTTTTAAATTTCATTCAAATTTTTAAAATTAATTTTTTTTTATTTTTAATTTCATTTTTATATTTTTAACGTCAATATACATAACTTATTAAAATTTCATGTGTATGTCATTAATAATAAAATTTTTATATCAGTTTCAAGTTTTTACTGACAGGCCTTAGTACACAATTAATTTCACTTTATTGTCCATACATCTGTTTCTCAATACTGAACTTTCCACTGTGTGATAATCAATACAAATCATATGTGAATCTAAAATACCTTCAAAGATGACTTTTGGTTTAGTTCTGGTCAAGGCTTGACCTGCATTTTTTTTTTGAGAGGCTAAATTGTAAACAAAACACCAGGCAACGGAACATAGATTTCACTTCCGGATCATCAACCATGACCTTATTACTCAATCTGCACTGTCGCCGAAATGCACACAGACAACCACACCATAAGCTTACATTTTAAAAATAAACAATTGCCTTTAAATCCTTACCAAGAATGCCAAAATCTAACCCTAGTATCACCACCAAATTTAGACAAGAAAAAGTGATCTAAAAATAGACTGGGACTACATTCGGATTTTATTAATTGTGTACTGATTCCAAAAGTATACGTGAATCTATGGTAGCTGAGGTTGTACTGTTGTAGTCTTGGTTTGCTTTTCTCTTTCTTTTTTTCCAAGCAGTCTAGGAGTTTCTAATCTAAGGGTGTACTGTTGGTTCTTTACGCAGGCAGATTTAATTTATAGGTGTGGATTGTGATAAATTGTTTGCAGAAAGTAGTCTTTTGAAGAGCCGCACGAGGGTTAATACTCAGATGTGAAACCTTCGAATCTAGTAGTACTTTGAAGGTCCACATACACACTGGAGAGAAACCATTTAAATGTGAAGTTTGTGATCAAATGTTTAGGCGAAGTTGTCATTTGAAAGACCACATGATGATACATAATGGAGATAAACCATACAAATGTAAAGTTTGTGACAAAAATGTAACTTGAAAAGTCACATGATGATACATACCGGAGGTAAAGCATTCAAATGTGAAGTTTGTGATAAAATGTTTGTATGTGGTAGTACTTTGAAGGTACACATGAGGTTACATACTGGAGATAAACCATACAAATGTAAAGTTTGTGACAAAATGTTTGCACAGAGAGGGAATTTGAAGAATCACATGGCGGTACATACGGGAGATAAACCATTCAGATGTGAAGTTTGTGATAAAAGGTTTAGGGAAATAGGCCAGTTGAAGACTCATTGTGGATACATAGTGGAGAGAAACCATTCAGATGTGACGTTTGTAACAAAATGTTTCGACAAAGTTCTCATTTGAAGAAGCACTTGACGACACATACTGAAGAGAAATCATTCAGATGTGAAGTTTGTGATAAATTGTTTCGAAATAGCAGTAATTTGAAGAGTCACATGACTATACATACTGGAGAAAAGCCATTCAAATGTGAAATTTGTAATAGAATGTTTAGGCATAGAGATAGTCTGAAGAGACACATGAGGATACATACTCCAGATAAACCATTCAAATGTGAATTATGTAATAGAATGTTTGGAGATATTAGTTTGTTGAGGATCCACATGAGGATACATACTGGAGATAAACCATACAGATGTAAAATTTGTGATACAATATTTCGACAAAACAATCATTTGAAGATGCACATGAAGATACATACTGGTGAAAAAACATTCAGATGTAACATTTTGTGATAAAATGTTTTTGCGTAGTAATGATATAAAGCGTCACATGATCATGCATGCTGGAGATGAAACTTTGAGATGTGAAGTTTGTGACAAAATGTTTATGCATAGCAGTGGGTTAAGGAGTTTTATGCGGATACATACTGGAGATAAACCATTCAGATGTGAAGTATGTGACAGAATGTTTGGATGAATTGATTACTTAAAGGTCCACAAGAGGACACATACAGGAGATAAACCATTCAGATGTAAAGTTTGTGAAGCATCGTTTCAATATGGTAGTTATTTGAAGAGACATGATGGTACATACTGGTGAGAAATCATTCAGATGTGATGTTTGTAATAAAATGTTTGGTCTGAGAGAGACTTTAAAAAGACACATGAGGCTACATACAGAAGAGAAATCATTCAAATGTAAAGTCTGTAATAAAATGTTTCGACAGATTGGTAATTTAAAGCAACACATGAGGACACATACTGGAGATAAACCATACAAATGTAAAGTTTGTGACAATATGTTTGCTTTTAGTAGTAATTTGAAGAAACACACAAGGATACATACTGGAGATAAAACAATAAAATGTTAACTTTGTGATAAAAGGTTTCAATCAAGTAGCCATTTGAAGTACATGTATCATTGGATGATGCCTACTGGATATAAACTATTCAATGTACAGTTTGTTATAAAATGTTTGGAAAGAATAGTAGTTTAAAGTCTAACATGATGATAAATACTGGAGATAAATCAGTCATATGTAAAGTGTATGTTTACAAAACTTTGCTATTTGAATTTTCAATATATATATATATATATATATATATATATATATATATATATATATATATATATATATATATATATATATATATATATATATATAACTGTTAATATACAGAATTTGTGCAGCAAAACTGTGTAGCCATACCTAAAATTTGTATGTTTTTATTTATTTTTTTAAATAGCCAATAAAAATCATTTATTCTTTCTTATAGTCGCATATTTAATCACAAATTTTAACACCGTTTCAACATTCTTGTCTACTGATATTTTCTTTTGTGTCTTTTGATCTAAAGTAGGAAAACAAAGACAGGGAAATAATGAATAAATGTGTGCATAATATCAGTAATGTTCATGTATATAATGCACTAAAAATGAACATTGTTGAGTTATGTACATTATACATAAAGCTTTGATTATGAAATTCACATTTAGGATAGAGCAGTCAATACATTCTCCTAATATATTCATTTAATGACCATTTTGTGTTAGCAAGCACAAAAAGAATATTGCTGAAAATCACAAGACCGAATCGACTTGGACCAACCCTATGGAAGAAGCAAACTTTTGTCTACACCAATAAGGCATATGTGCATTAGCAGCAACAGATAATATGATAATTACAACATGTAATACATATAGAAACGGCACAATATTTACTGGTGATCACCGATTCAGATGCTTCTGGATAAACCAACTTATTTGTAAACAAATGTTGTTAAAACCTATTTATTATAATTTTAGTGTTATTTTTCTAAATTAACTGTTTTGTATGTAAACTTTATCTAAACGACACAGAAATAAGTTTTTGGTAGTTATTGTTTCATCATTTCTCATTATAATCTGTTTTCCATACCCGTCTATCAATTTGTTACAATTTAAAGAAAAAAAGATAAGTAATCCATATAATTGCATATGTTCAATATATTCATTGTAATCAGGATGTAACGCTTATCCTAACTATATAATTTCTTAACTCTTTTCTACCTTTGACTGACTTTCATTGAAACCACAAGTCAAATATGGTGTGTATAAGGCACATAATATTGCAAACATTCTAATCAACAAAAATAAATTACACATACACATGTATAAATGATACTGAATGTATATGACACGGAAAGAGTTAATTTTCTTCGCAAATAAAAATATTCATCCACAATTAACGAAACCATCATTACACAATTAAGGCATTACTATGACATGGCAAAGTTGTCATGCACAAACCACATGTGGGTGACACTAACTCATATCCACCCTCGATATGTAAGAACAAAGATATTATTCAGTCACTTCCAATGTTTTCCTGCACAATTATTATTTGTCTTTTAGCTTTGTCACATTGAGCAAG
Organism: Potamilus streckersoni; assembly: GCA_016746295.1. Taxonomy (NCBI): domain Eukaryota; kingdom Metazoa; phylum Mollusca; class Bivalvia; order Unionida; family Unionidae; genus Potamilus; species Potamilus streckersoni. The sequence goes on from JAEAOA010001941.1 coordinate 223,211, forward strand.
CTGCATTATTTTCTTCTTGTTCATTTAACATTTAACAAGTGGATGCACAATTGATTTCATGATCACTGTAGTTGCTTTTAGTAGACTTGATACTAGTAATTGGTAATTGCCACATAAAAGGACCTTTTTGGTAATGGTGTATTGTGACCCTTATCCAGTCTGAAGAAACATGCTGGTATATACCAGAGATAAAGCATTCAGATATCAAATTTGTGATAAAATATTTGGATTTAGTAGTAGTTTGAAAGTCCACATCAGGACACATATTGGAGTTAAAAGATTCAAATGTCAACATTGTAATATAATGTTTGGAGGGAATAGTAATTTGAAGAAGCACATAAGGATACATACTGGAGATAAACCATTCAAATGTTATTTTGTAATAAAATGTTTGGACAGAGTACCCCTTTTAAAGATACACATGAGGAAACACTCAATACACACCAATTAACCCATAAGTGTCTGGCATTTATTGGAGATAACGCGAAAGTAAATTTTGGTGTTGTGAACCGAAACCCAGGTGAAAACGTATTTACGCGCCTAAAAGAAAGTTTAGAGAAAGAAAACCTTATAGGAGTCGGCTGCCCTGCACATATTATGCATAATAGCCTTCGCAATGGTGTCGATTTGATGAAACTGGATCTTGAGTCAATAATATTGAAAATATTTAATTATTTTTCTGTGTACACAGTGAGAACAGAAGCACTAAGAGTTTTGCAATTACGTCGAAATCAATTATCAGCCTTTGCTAACGCACAGTAAAACAAGGTGGCTTAGCCTGTTTCCATGCGTAGAAAGAATTTTGAAGCTCTATCCAGCATTAAAAGAATATTTCTTAAGCCAAAGAACAACACCATACCTAATAAAAACATTTTTCGAAAACACTTCAGAATCATATTTATGGTTCACGCATTCTCTTATGTCTATTTACCAAGCAAATTTGGCAAAAGTCGAAGAGGAACATAATTCCGTTCTGGAAATTTCATAGATACTTCAATCCGTACTTTATATGCTTTGTTATCGAAGAAACAACAATTTTTTGCCACTAAGCGTAAGAGGACAGCTTCGTGATAATGACGGAGCCGAGTCCATTTCCAACGAATTTTTCAGTGTTTACAAGGCTTGTGAAGATTACTTTATGGAATGGATGATACCCTTGGAAGATTTCAAATGTTTTGAGTGGATGACATTGATGAAAGAGAACGAAAACCTAAAATATGATTTAGTTTCATGCATAGAGTTCTTGAGCATCAGAGGTGTAGAAATTGACGATGTTAAGCTACACGATCAATTTTGTAACTTGATTTCATTTCTTAAATCAAAATCAGATGAAGGTGAAGCATATTATGATTTGAAGGTGCACGAGCAGTGGACAATCTGCTTCAAAAGTGATAAAAACATTGAATGTTTCTCAGAACTGCTCAAAATCTGCGAGTTTTATATTTGTATAAGCGCACATAACGCAAATATAATTATGTGGAAAGAGTTTTTTCACTGATTAATATTCAGTGGAGCAAAGAGATGAATATGCTAAGTGTGCAGTCAGTTAATTCTTAAATTCCTACTCAATACAACTTCAAAAACATAACATGTGAAGATTTTTATTATTTGTTAAAAAACCAAGAACTTCTTTCCAAAATTGGCAGCTTAGCTAAATATGATTAAAATAAAGTAAAATATAAAAAATTCATTTAATTTCTGAATGTCCTTTTTTCACAAAAAATCCTCCTTTATCAAATTATCATCTGGCAACCCTACTCCCACTCCTATCAAACGATTGATCCAATCACCCTACACACACTCCCGAAATGAAAAAGAGAAGTAAAATTCAAAAATATGATGTATTTATCTCTGGCATAAAAGGTGAGGTTCAAAGATACCATGTATGTTATCAAAACGAGACTCAGGTAATCACGTGTAATGCAAACAGTATGTTTAAACTAAACACTAAATAATGAGCAACACTTTCATGTAACGCAAACAATATTTCAACTAAACAATGAATAATGAGCAATACTCTCATTATTGAAATAATATTGTGTCCAGCTGAATCCACAGATGAACACGCATATTACTGTAAACTTGAAAATTCATACACTGCACAAACTGTTAGCCTACAGTTTCACTAGATCCTTGGATTGGCCCACATTTATTGACCATTCATACACTTCACAGATCCACCACATATATTTGTACGTACAGGCTTCACACATAACCTTATACTGATCCAGCCTCTATTCGTGGTTCCACCACATGTATAATTTCACGTATACAAATATGTACGGACAACAAGCCAATGTATAGTCCGTAACGCCCAACCCAAAACAGCTACCGTTAGCTCTATGGCCAAAGAACATAGTAGAGAATGTTCACTCCCTTGACAAAATTCAAATGACTTGTGTCTCAGTCCGAAAAGTATCAAGCTTAAATCCATAGGTGTAAATAATAGTCATGGTCCAATGCTCATGCATACCGTGCTTTCCGTTACTTTCGCCGCATGTAATTTCAAAATCGTTTACATGGTGAAAATGATTCAGCCCATGTAACATTGTACTCCTGCACAACGTATAAAGGAGAAAAATAAATTTAAGGCAAAACTAAGTTATTTATTGCCTTATTCTGAGACATTCCTGATAAGTTGAATCTATGTTACAACTGAAGCGGCTTCGTCGTATAAGAGGCTAAATAGCAGACTATGTTGTCTGATTCATTTGTACTAAATGCAGGTGATGTTAATGTCGTTAATTTACTCTGAGGATGAGATGATGAACACGCAACGTTAAACTTTAGTTTACCCATGACAAAGTTGCATTGTCGACAGTATATAATTCTGATTGAGATTTTTTCATTTGCTTTGTATTAATGCACAGCAATCGGTACATCAAATGTAATCAGTTTTCTCTGAAGTCTCAGCAAAACTATTTTATTGGTATGTTTAAAAATCTACTAAAGTGTTTAGACATCGTTTAATTCATTTTAGCTGTTTCTGTTCTCGTCTTCAGAGGTCGGTGGATTGTAGGTATAGTCCGGTAGCACGACTGAGTGTATCATAGCACACAGTACTCGGATCAGATGTAAGAATATGCGGATTATGATGTAATAGTGTGGTGCAACGGTATGTTTGTCAACACGAACAAAAGTTTTGTTTCTCTAACAGATATATTCCAGTGCATTGTGTATATAAGTTTGTGGCTTTCTTTCGTGGTCCTATTGAATATCTCCACTGCAAGTCCATGATTGTATGTACATATTAAACAGCCAAAAAGGTTATCACCAAAAAATCTCCAGATGGTATATTTTGTCGCAAATAAGGTACAAAATATTAATTTGTGACATAGGCGAAGCCCAGGGCGATTCCTGTGTTTAAAAAACACACAAGAAAAGGAAACATTGAATTCACACTTTTTTGCGAACTACATGTTTATTCTTACGCAGTAATGGCTCTGTTATGCAATTGAATATAAACAATCAACTGGTTCAATTTTGAACGCATTTGTACTGTATGGGACTGGACACTTAATTATATGGAGATAAATTATCATTTCCAACTGAGGTAATTTTTAAAATTTTCTTCCATCACAAGATAAATAATTCAAAGTCATAGATCTACATTAAGTTTAGGTTATTGATGCGTCACTTCCATATGTCTGGTTAGTTTTTTCTGTCTTGAAAAAAACAACAAATTGTCTTTATATTGTTCCTTACAAGAACGAGCAAAAAATAAGACACGCATAGTACCTTAATTTGTTGCAAATTTAAAATTTGACAGTAGTTCACATTATTTAGTCATTTGAACAACACATTGTTTAATTAGGAACCATTACCAAACTTCCACAGTTCATGACAGCACCATAATTTGTCCTGTACACTAGACACGCCTAGTCAGATGATTTCTTGTTACACACGCATTTTTCTAACGCTGAAATGATATCCTCTGATACTAATATTTATAAGTGTTTACACTTTTCACCATATTTATTTCTCTAGAACATCCACACATGCTAATTCTTTAATATTTATAGACCATTTTAAGTTTCCATTGGATTATATTATTTAGACCAATTTTTTCTTGTGTTGAATGAAAGAAGAAACAAAATTTCCCAATCGGAAAGAACAATAAATATACTGTGCTAATGCAGTCTGAATTTAGCTAAAGTAAATCAGTAACTTTTCAAGGACACATGACGTAGTTCAAAATTTTTAGTGCAATTTCAGGGCTTTTTTTTGTTTATCTTTGTTTAAAAAACAAAAAAGATGAGTCTGTTATCGGGATTTTAAATATACATACCTCAGAGGATTATTTGTTTCATGTTTAAACAGTAGGACAACAATGAGCTGTTCCAGAGAAGATCGACATTGTCTCTTCAAATCAAAGAGTGTTCAGATTTCTTTGAATAAAGAAAAAACGTAAACGTATTGCAAAAGGTGTCAATCAACTTTTTGTAAATGAAAGAAACTACAGTAGAATTTTTGTACATTTTTCCAGGCATTGTGTCTGTTAATTTATCTAACATTTGATTTGGCATTGTATCTATTACAAAATCTTCATAGAAACTAGGAAATGTGTATAATCATTTGATAACGAAGTAGATAAATTGACATCTCTCTCTCTCTCTCTCTCTCTCTCTCTCTCTCTCTCTCTCTCTCTCTCTCTCTCTCTCTCTCTCTCTCTCTCTCTCTCTCTCTCTCTCTCTCTCAGCTAGTCCGAATTTTCAAAGTGAGACAAAACAGATGAAGTTTACTATCCTCGTGCATATTGGAAAGAAATGGGACAAAACAATCACTGAATAAATTATGTCATTGGACATTGTGCAAAACACTCGAGTAAAGAATATGTTTATAATGTTTTATGACGGTTGGTTTGTATTATATGTAGCTGTGGAGTGAATGTGCAATTCTTCAGCAGCTATTAATATGTGTTTTGTTATGTATATTTATTTTAATTGTTTGTTAGTTTTAGTTCTTTTACTTCATTAATGTAACATTGTTTGTTGGATTTTACCTTGCCCAAAATTGAGTTCATTTCGTCTTGACCTGATATACTTTCTTTAAATTTATTTTTATTTCATTTAAGCAACCACATAATAACAGCTTCATTATTCTCTATGTGTATAAGATATTTATCGTAATTATTATTTAGGTAAACATGTTTTTTTGGGTCAGTATTTTGGAGATTCCAAAGTGAATTTTGTAGGCTAATGTATTGCAAACAAACAAGGCTAATTAGATCATTCTGGTAGGTTTTTTCATAAGGTAATGGTTGTGTTTAGGAAATGCTAATTTGTGCGAATATTTTATCTGGAAATGCAAAAAGGCTCTGATAAAATTCTTAGATAAATACATTCACTGGAATTTGTACCGAACTCAAACGTGGAATAATATTTGTGTTTCAAAGAGGGACTGTAGAAACATCAGCACTTCGTAAAACATACCAGACACGCCATCCCCTTCAATTTTTGATTACTTCGGGTCTTGAACAGAGTTTTATTCAGGACATTTTATTACTAGGAATTGTGCCGATAGTTCTTGGATTAACTTTTTGATTCATTTCGGAATAGCGTCTGTTATTTTTCTCATTTTTCACCTTGTGTTCTAGAGAAACAAATTATTTGTTAAATTTAACAAAGCTTGTTGTCTTCACTCTTAATTATTACTTTTTTAATAGCAATGACTCATAATAATTTAAAAAGATAACCTTGCGCAGAATGTAATACATGCAGTAACGCAAAATCTATTATTATTTAATCTACTAATTTAAAATACTCTTTGATTAGCAATGTCGAACAAATCAAAAGTATCCAAAAAATTATTCGCCACAATTACGGGGCAAATTTGACATGACCTACATTACAAAATGAGATTTATTGTTCAAAACAATTTTGCAGATTAATGAACACAAGTAACAAATCACATCATGTTAGTCTTAGCTCTCTTAGCCGTGGTGTCCATATATGTAACATGCTTATCCTAATTACATAAAAAATTAAAATTTTTAAAAATGAAGTTTCTTTAATATTTGGCATTTTATATTTTCAAACTATTCAGACAGGAACATCTCCTCTAGACAATGATCTTTCGATGGCTATAAACTGTATAACAAAGGCAGTAACTAACTGAATCTATCTAGCGTGTAATGTACCAACCAATGGAGTGCCTACTAAGAAATCCGGAACATAAGTGGGAAAACCAGACAAGAATTTAACACCCTGAAAGAGGTATAGAGATCATCATTTCGCTCTGCAAAAGATACCCTCCAGATCCAGCTGCTCCACACAACTGTGAAGCATGTCCATTTTTTGGCTCAGAAACCTTGAACGTGACCAAGGCGGCCTACAAGAAAATACTGTCCTTCGTGAACAGTTGCCTCTACAAGGCCAGAGTGGGTCATTATCTCCGACATGTTGCAAACCATCAGCTAACTATGTCTTCACTATGAAATATGCAAAAGGAAATAGGGAATCGGGCATACGCCCATTAAACTGCCTCATAACATCAATAATATCACTTGGCAGGTCCTAGAATGAAACTTGCGAGCCAAGAGAAAGGTGGCCAGACCAAGGAAGACCTGCCGTAAGTCTTCAGAGTAAGATATAAATGCTGCCAGAGCATCAGGGACAGAACTGTCTAGAATGAGGTTTGCTGGCGAGTCGTAGCCATAGCTCTATGATGCCAAGGGAGCGGAGAAGAATAAGAAGAATGCACGTTTTATAAATTAGGAAATATCGTCCGAAATACAGAAATTAAAAAGAAATAATATGCCATGAAACAGTGTTACAATGCTCCACCAGCAATTTCATTTGCTCTCAAAAAATGTATTTGTTCAAGTCCTAAAGTTTCTCTTAAAGGCTTAATAGACTCGTTGCTAGAGACATTTATGCAAAATATGTTGGATATTATCTAAAATATGTGTTGCGTAATTTAAGAACCAAAATATCAAAATATCTGACTAGGGTGAATAAAATGATAAATGATTGGTAAAACTCGCGACTGATACTGTTCATATTATATATTATATATATATATATATATATATATATATATATATATATATATATATATATATATATTATATTATATTATATTATATATTATATTATATATATTATATGTATATATCAGGGCTGAGCAAATATTTTTAACCACTTGTCCAGGACAAGTGGTTTCAGACAATTCACTAGTCCTACCTTTATCTTCACTAGTTCCTCCTTACTCTTTTCATGCCACACCTTACTTTTCACTGGTTCAAAAATTGTAATTACTTGCCTAGATTTGATAAAATCTATGTAATCCATAGACAAAAAACCAAACAAAATAATATACAACACAATTATTTGTTAAAAAAATTAAATTTTTCAAAAACATTTGTTGTTGTTCATTTGGCTTCAGGTTCGTGTATATAGGTTTACGTTTTGGTATTTTTGTCGATTCAACGCAATCTTTTGATTATGGTCTGGATTTTTCTAATGAAGTGACTTGCATCCGATTGCAGCGGTGTCTGCCAATTTAATCGATTTGAATTGTGTTGACATCGGCATGCGTGTTTCTTTTCTATCATTGAATGATTCTGATGATATTGTTGGAAAATTATGAAGTCTTTCAATTGCAATTATCGAAAAGATGCTGTGAAATATAATGTTTATTTCTTTTTGAGTGCAGTAAGGAGGATGTAACTGCCCTTGGAATATACTCGAAATTACAGTACAATTTCAAAATGTGTAATCAACCTTGAGAAACCATGACATGGCTCATCTAATTCAGATTTACAGACCTAAGAAAGTATATTTTTGAGGAAATTCAGGATGTAAAATTTTATGTATATTTTTGGCCATTTTTATTAACAACTAAAGACAGTTTATGTGTATAACTTGCGTTTTATTGTGAGGACCATGTGTAGAGTCTATATCTCGCTAAATTTTAAACATTGTATCAAAAAAGTAAACGCGCAGTTTGTATGTGTCAGTTTATGAAACATTTGCAGGTATTAGCCGTCCATGAAATATCCCTGCTTTATTTCATTCATAAAACATTTTTTTACGTTAGAAAATAGTTCCTTTGCGAGAAGGACACAGTAAAAAGGTGATCAATATCTTGGAATATTGCGCGATTCTAACTGTAAAGTAAACGGAGAAAAAATATGAGCATATTGTACGGCACAGTGCAGTGCGGTACGGTACAGCACGGCACGGCACGGCGCGGCGCAACGCGGCGCGGGACGGGACGGGACGGGACAGGACAGGACAGGACAGGACAGGACAGGACAGGACAGTACAGTACAGTACAGTACAGTACAGTACAGTACAGTACAGTACAGTACAGTACAGTATAGCATAGCATAGCATAGTACAAAATATTGGTAGATGCACACAGACCGTTGTTATTTATGGCGAATAACAACCCTTTCAATCGCACTGGATCCACCAAGGGATCACGTGTGTCAGGATTGATTAAGATAGATGCAATAAACTGACGACGAACATTGCGAAATTAATAACTAACAAGCCTGAACTCTTTCGACTCTTAATGAGTCTTTTTCAAAGGCAAATACAAAACATATATCAAACAAACATATAACCACAAAAATGTTATGTTTGTAAACCTCTACATGGCTGTCTCCACATAGATAAAACTATAAACACAACCAGCTTGAATAGACTTTTAGGGAATTATACATAGTTTTCAGTATCCGCAACAAGTCTACAAGTTGCTGCTGGTAAATAAAGATTTACATAAGACAAGTAAGATTATAATAGATAATTGGTCTGTCACAGATAATAATATTGATTGAAAATAGTTTTTATTTCAAACATATATGCAAAGTCTAAAAATAAATAAGTTAATATGAATGATGCCTTAAAGAATATTGTCATTAAAAAAATCTAAACCATAGATATGCATCAACCATTTATTATAAATAGTGATGTGATCTTTGTGCTTTAATAATTAAGTAACAAAGAGCAAAACCAAAACGTTCTGTATAATTTAAAAGATAATTATTTTCCCATAGCTATGAGATTAAAGCATTGAAAATAACTTGCCTTGTGGTAAAACCTCCTTCAATCCTAAAGTTATACCAATTCCTATAGTTCAAAGTAATCAGAACACAATCCAAATGATAACTGCAATGCACAGATGATCTAAAAATACAGAATAATCACCACGTTATAACGAACAAATGTCTTTCAAAGTTTCATAGTAAATCTTTACAATGGTTATATATCTTCCAAATAGTCATTAAATGAACTAATGTTAATGCATTGTAATTTCAACGAATGAGCATGTTGAGTAAATGAATCAATCCCCCTCAATAACTCTTAAAGAACCAGTTTTATTTTTATGATTCCACAATAACTGACTTAATAGAAATTAAAATGTAATAATGATAATAAATTACAAGGTTTTAAATAATCATTATTGTGTTTATAAACTACATACAGCAAACAAATCATTTGTTTCAATTCTAAGAAATCGGAAAATAGGTCAGATACCTTTGTCTATTAATGCACAAATCACATTTGCAAGAACTTGTTTCCATATGGCAAACGTGAGGCTTACTTGTATTAATCTACTCAACCTTGAAACTTATCAATTAAATCAACCTATGCATTATTCATGTCTCGGCGTACAATAAATAAAATTCAAATGATATTATCATTAAAAATATCATTAAATAAATTAACTTTAACTGTTGTTATAAAAATGGTATATAAAATATAGATATACATATCACTATCCCTCATAAAGAAAAAGAAAGATGTATGCCATGTAACATTTTAAGAATACTTATCAAATATAGATATAAATAAAATTACACAGGAATACGAAAGATACAACATGCATACAAAATAATGCAACACAGTTCTTCTTTCTATTGACAGTGTGTTGGGAATCAAAGTATCCATTTCTTTGATGTGCCTAACATCAATATTGTATTGCATGATGGTAACATCACACTCCAGCTTAACTATGTTTAATTCTTGTTTTTCAATTAATGAATAAAGGGGTTGTAATATGTGAACACAAAAAAAAAAAACAGAGAAAGAGGAAAAAAGACAAATTTTAGCCTGTTGTAAGGCCAGCATTAAAAAAACCATTTCTTCTTAACCCCCAAATACATTTTCTACACCATCTACCTTATTTCAAACAAGGTCATTACTTAGTAATAAATAAACACTTGCAATGTGTAGAGAGTGCACAGGTCATGTTGTCACCGGTTATTACGACAAATTAACACAATGGAGAGGATGATCAATAGGACTATGCTTTCTGAAATATTAACACAATAGAGAGGAACAAAAACAAAATCCGCAATCTACTCTGCACTAGCAAAAAACTTTCATGAAAATAAGACTTGTCTTAAAATAAGCAAAGTATTTGTCAATAAAGGGCTCTGCGAAACATTATAACAGGAATATCCAGGCCATTCTCATTTACAAATGATACAGAACGCTTTTACATGAATGGTTTGCAATTGTCCACAATAAAATCAGACTGGAGTTTGCAGACAAAACACATGAATTTCTTGGCCACTTAGAACAGTTCTAATGTCGTTTCTTAAATGTCAAGCTATAGCAATCAGAAACAATGTGCACTTTCTTCTTACAATAAGTACACATTGAAAAGGATATGGAATTCTGGAAAATTTTAACAAACTTTTATCCTTAGCAGCTGCGCCAGCTTGAGACCTAAAAGTACTTGCATGAGAATGAAAGATTTATTTTCAAGCATAACCTTCTGAGTCAAATAATACTCATCAAACATGGGGCGAATATCTTTCAGGAATCTTTTATTATTCATATGATATGTCATATACAACCTTTTGCATATATCTGTAGCATTTGGGCTTTAAATGAAAACAAAATGAACAACAAAAAAAAACTGATTATATTTTTTGAAAAAAAATAGTAAAATTCCTGTCATGCCTAACAATTGAGTAAACTTTTTTGTTTCTTGGTAAATGCCAATCAAAATAAATCTTCTGGTTTATTACGGATCAGGAACAAATTATGAAAAATTTTAGCGAAAAAATTTCCCGCCCCTGCAAATTTCACATACCTTTGTTGTTGTATGGTTTATTGCCATTTTTCAGCACAAGATAGGCTATACATGGCAGTCAGTAACAATGACGGAGGAAGAACCTGGGAAAACCCTAACAAGAAAAACCAACCCATGACAAGCTGCTGGCAAGCTTTCTCTCATATCCACATTGACCGAACCTGAGACTGGAACCTACGCAGACAGTTGTAAAATGGCAGTGATCCGTAATGGTGACCACATAGCCCCTCAACATCTCATATAAATAAAACAAAAAAAATCAATATTTTATTTTGAATTGATCCATTTCCCTCTTAACAAAAGATTATTTCCACAATTCAACATGATTATATTTCTTATTGAAATAATACAATTTGAATGTTGCATGCACACGCACGTTTTAGAATTATCACCCTTTTGTAACAATTGTCATTTTTTACAGAACTGCTCACAAATTTCTTTGATATTCTAAAATAAAGATTTGATTGGAATGTGTAGTGACCCCTTAGATGGCTACTTTGTTGTTGTTGCCGAGTTTAAAGCCATTTATCAGGACAAGTTAGACTGTACATGGTGGCCAGTATAACTGGTGGAGGAAAACCCACCAACCCACAAGAAGCTACTTGCAAGATTCCTCATTAACCGCATGGGAAATTCGAATCCACGCAGATGGAAGTGAGATGTCAATGATCCGGAACCACAAGTGCATCATACCACCAAACGGCCAACGAAAATATTAATTTGCACTTGGCCACTTGGGAACACAAAAGGCTAATCTGCACAACTGACATCAGATATGATGTCAAGAAGCAAATCAGAGAAAAATGTTGTCGTTTTGGGTCTTAATGCCATTTTTCAGCACAAGATAGGCTATTTATGGCAGCTACTCTTAATGGTGGAGGAAGAAACTGGGAAATCCGCGTAATTAACCACCGAACTACGAGAAGCTACTGGTAAGCTTTCTCACATATCCACATTAACTGAATCTTAGACTCGAACCCATGCAGACTGAGGTGAGATAGCAGTGATCTGTAATAGAGATTGCTTTAAACCACTCAGCCACTCAGGGACCCCAGAGAAAAATGTAAAAGATTTTTTTTGAAAAAAATATTTGAACATTGTGTTTAGTTTTTGAGAGTACATGTCTGTTCTTCCATGAAAAATTTAATTTTCTAAAAACTATGATTGCTTTGACCTGAGTTTAGGGAGATTTCTTTTTTCCTTTGGAAAGTTTAAGGTGTGTCTGATGTTTCCAAGGTTTTGTGCACAGATTTAAGAAAACATACTTGACTTAAATAGAAAATTACTCACATCCTGATCACCTTAACGACTTAGGTTTTTCAATAATATTTTGAAGTGAACAAAATTCCTGATTCCCATTTTAATATCAGTCTTTGCTGTATCAGTTGTGTTCATGTATATTTTGAAAGGAATTCTTTATTCAAATCATTCATTGGAATTTTTCTCATTTTGAATTTATACACTATTTGGGATTAGTTTGTTTTCCTTCATAGATATTATGGATTCTACCATTGTGATACAACAAGTTTGAACACATTGGAACATTCAAGTCTTTTGGTTGATAAGCACAATCAAGATTGGAATTCATTTGGAACATTATACATGTAAAAAAAAACGTTTATGATTATTTGAGATTTAATTAAAAATACTGCAAGTTTCTCATTAACTAGTTGTTGAATTTCATTAAACATGTTTGTTTACCTGTTACTTAATTCAAGAGCTTAAGATAAAAAAAACACACATCTATATGTATTTAACGGAATTCCTGAGCAAACAGTAGTATGTATATAAAAAGAAGATAAGGGGAGAAAAAAAGGAAAGGAAAAATGGACTGATGTAGTTCATGAGGAATTATCTAACTGAAATTATTTCAGTGTAATAAGAAAACACTCGTTCTGGATATACACTATTTTAGAATTATTGTGAACTCATACAAAGATATTTTGAACTGAATCAATGTGGTACATGAGAACATTCAAAACTTCTGAAATTCATTTGGAGCACTCTATATTGTTGGACATGTGGTATTTTAAATTAATTGGACTCATTTCACAATACTATAAATGCCTCTTCTCTTTTCACTTTGTGTTGACACTACTTGCTGGTTCTATTTCAATTAGTGGATACATTTATTTCTTCTAACATATTTTGAGACCTAGACTTGTAACACTCCTAAGCTGAATTCAGAAACACCAGAGCATTTCTCTAGAATAATTATGTATCAAGTAATTTTTATAGCTACTATTCTACCAAAATGTTATATAGATAACACATACCACTACATATCCAAAACATTTAATCCCATACCTCATGTCTGAATGGTCAATGTCATGTACATATTCTCAATGAGTCATGCCACTTAAATTCATGTACTGCAAACTTAATATCTGAATGGATTACTGTGGTTCTTCAAAGCAATATTGGGGCTCCAAGTGGCTAATTGGTCTAAAGCCCTCACTGTTCCATATTACTGCCATTCATCTCTGTCTGCATGGGTTTAAGTCTGTGGCTCAGCTAACATTGGTACATTAGAAAGCTTACCAGTACCTTCTCATGGGTTCCAGTGTTCTTTATCCTCCAGTTATAAATGGCAGTAAACCATACAATAACAACAACAAAGCAGTATTTGTCACCAACATGTGAATGATATCTCCAGCTAAGGTTGTTAAAGGGTTTAACAACATTTTTCAGCATAAGATAGGCTATTCATGGCAGCCAGTAATCATTGGTGCAGGACAAACCTTCAAAAAACTATAGAAAGAACCACAGACCCACAAAAAGCTACTGGCAAGTTTCCTCACATCCCACATTGGCCAAGCTCTAGAATCGACCCCAGACAGAGGTATGATGGCAGTGATCTATAATGGTGAGCTCTCTAGACTACTAAGGAACTCAACTGCTTTAATATTTTTTCATGAATTTTACATGTGAATTACAATTATTTATCTCCAGGAAGTATCTTTATGTGGTCCTTGAAATCACTCTTTGTCCAGACAGTTTATTACAAATTATATATCTGAATTGCTATATATAAAATTGTATTTTCATTATACCCAAATATTGTGTTAAAATTATATATCTGAATGGATTATATAAAAAAATTTATTTTCATGGGTTCTTTAATTTTAATTTTCTAGACTATTGCAAAATGTCACATTTAAATATCTTGATTCCAGTATTATCCTCATGTCACTCTTCAAATAGCACTATACCCAAAAAGTTTTGTTACAATCTATTTAAGTGGTTTATATCTAAAAATGTATCTTCGTGGGTTTTTTAAACAACATCATTTTTTAGGCATTACAAAGCATAACTAATTTCTATGTCATTCATAAAATAAGAACTATACCCGAATATTTTGTTACAAACTTCACATATGAATGGTTTATCTCAAATATGTATCTTCATGTGGCCTTTTAAATGACTACTTTAAACATTTTATCACATACTTCGTATCTGAGTAGTTTTCATTTCCAATATGTATCCCTATAGGACCCTTCAAAAGTCTACTACACCAAAACATTTGATCACAAAGTTCACATTAGATTTGTTCATCTTTAACATGAATTCTCTTGTGCCTCTTTAAATCACTACTTTGTCGAAACATTTTATCACAGATTTCACATTGGAATGCTTTATGTCCAGTATGAATTGTCATGTGCCTCTTTAAGTTACAATATAGTCGAAACATTTTATCACAAACTTCACATTTGAATGGTTTGTCTCCGGTATGTATTCTCATGTGCTTTTTCAACTCACTAGTTTGACCAAACATTTTATTACAGACTTCACATTTGAATGGTTTATATCCATAATGTATCTTCATGTGTACTTTTAGACTACTTTCTATAAACATCTTATTACAAATTTCACATTTAAATGGCTTATCTCTAGTATGTATCCCCATGTGTCTCTTCAAATGATTACTTTGTCCAAACCTTTTGTCACAGACTTCACATATGAATGGTTTATCTCCATTATGTAACCTCATGTGCCCCTTCAAATGAGCTTTCTGAAGAAACATTTTATCACATATTTTACATTTGAATGGCTTATCTCCAGTATGTATTTTCACATGGACCTTCAAGTAACTAAGGTGCCTAAACATTTTATTACAAACTTCACATTTGAATGGTTTTTCTCCAGTATGACTAATCATGTGGATCTTCAAATTACTGCTACTACTAAATGTTTTATCACAAAGGTCACATTTGAATGGTTTTTCTCCAGTATGTATCCTCATGTGCACCTTCAAATACCCTTTCTGCTTAAACATTTTATCACATACTTTACATCTGAATGGCTTATCTCCAGTATGTATTCTCATGTGGCACTTCAAATAATTACTGTCTGCAAACATTTTATCACAAACTTCACATTTGAATGGCTTTACTCCAGTATGTAATATCATATGGTTCTTCAAATTAGTTTTCTGAATAAACATATTATCACAAACTTCACATTTGAATGGCTTATCTCCAGAATGTATCCTCATGTGTCTCTTCAAAGTACCACTTTCACTAAATCTTTTCTGACAAGCTCCACATTTGAATGGTTTATCTCCAGTGTGTATCCTCATGTGTCTCTTCAAGTGACTACTGTGTCCAAACATTTTATTACAATTATCACATTTGTATGGTTTATCTCCAGTATGAATCCTCATGTGGATGTTTAAATTACCATTACTGCTAAATATTTTATCACAAATTTCACATTTGAATGGTTTATCTCCATTATGTAACCTTATGTCGGTCATGGTGGAAAACTTTGTTCGGCACTAGAGGACAGACAGCTTGGTACATGATCCCTAGACTACAAGAATCAGGCTTAAAATGGACGGAGAGCTGTTAGAATCAGTACACAATTAATAATTCCTGTTCAGTACCCAGGAATGTAGTCCCAGTCTATTTTGTAGATCATTTTTTTTTTTCCTGTCTCCTATTGATGGTGATACAAGACTTAGATTTTAGCATTCTTGGTAAAGATTTTAAAGGCAATTGTTTGCTCTTTAGAATGTGTTTGTGGTGTGGTTGTCTGTGTGTATTTCGGCGACAGTGCACATTGAGTAATAAGGCCATGGTTATGATTCGGAAGTGAAATCTGTGTTCCGTTGCATGGTGTTTTGATTACAATTCAGCCTCTCAAAAAATGCAGGTCAACCCTTGACAAGAACTTCACCGTAAAGTCATCTATGTTTTTATTTTAGATTAACATATGATTTGCATGGATTGTCATACAGTGGAAAATTCAGTACTGAGAAACAAATGTAGAGACAATATAGTAAAATTAATTGTATTCAATGGCCTATTAGAGAGAAATTTTCGACGCGACGTCTGTAAATATTACTTCTCTTTCTGTTCTTAATGGCTTTTACAGAAGTTGCTTTACCAATATCTTTCTTTATCTTCTCTAGTTGATCGATGTTCTATTTGACAACAGTCGCAACTTTTACTGGATGTTTCGTCACTTAAATTAAGTTAATAAGTTAAATTAAGTTAAATAAATATTACTTCTCTTACTGTTCTTAATTGTTTATTTATTTTTCTAATATGAAATTATGCTGTTCATTTCAGATTTCATCACATCTGCCGTTTCAGTTTAGCACTAATCCATCTCTCAAAACATATTATCATATATGTCTGACTTAAATGTAAAAATTAAACGTTTTAATCATTTTCACAGAATGACTTTCTCAGTTATTAGGTCATCCGAGTTTCAAATTCCCAATAAAATCACATTTGGCAAGACATACATGTTTCAACGAAGTACTTTTTTTTTCTTTTTAATAACTATAACTGACACAGCATGCGAAACCCATTAATATAAAACTGTATATCAAGTGCCAGACCTTTTATTACCATAAAACATACATTTTTGTATCATGTTATGAAATAATTGGTGGTTTCTAATCGGAAATAGAAACAAAAGAATACGATTCCATAAATATTCACCCTTTTAATATAACTCAAAATGATAAATAAAGATTTTTTTTTAGCCATGGATACAAAGTGAGGTACATGTGCAGAGACACCAGGCCTAATATTCGCACATCATTTCCAATCACGACCTATGCTTTTCAGAGAGTTCTAGGCACAGAAAAGGACCTTTTGATATGAATTAATAATATTACATATAAATGGCACCCATCACCTTGCCAGCACGCACCAGACCATACACCGTCACGACTAAGCATGCATCACCAAAAAATGAAGGTTCCTAACGCTAACGTATCTTTTTGAAACACGAGGAGCATTTATGACGTGAATGTACATATTTTTGCGATTATATTGTTATATTTAAATGCCAAGGATCTGATGCATGATACTGTCCTCGAAAATGCTTTTTGATGAGTCCCAGTGGACGTAGGAGAAATATTAATCTCCCAGGACAATTTCTACTATTAAGACATAATATTAATTAGTAGGAGAATTTTTTTTTTATACAAATGTATCGTTGTTCATTCAGTACTGATGCAGGACAGAGATCTATGGTGGGTCATATTTTGCGACTTTGTCAGTATATTTAGCTCTTTTGCTTTTCTTTCCACTGGTCTTGAGAACTTAGAAAATAAAAATATAAAATATCATCAACTTGAAACTCTATGGCAAAAAAAAAGAGAGAAATATGTAGCAATCTTACTCTTGGACGAGAACAGCTTTGATATCTCTCTCACATAAGGCAATAAACAATTTCTATTATTAATAGAGCAACAATGTAGTCCTCCAAGAATGCCTTTATGATATTATACCAGGACAAAAAGTCGACAGAATAGAAACATGCCCCTTTTTTCTTCAATGCTGTATTCTTCATAGTTTCTCACATATGCATTGTGCTTTATATGACCTTGGCCATCACTGAAAGTACAATACGATAGTGGCCGAGTGGTCTGAAGCACTCTCCGTTACAGATCACTGCCATCTCACCTCTATCTGCGTGGGTTCGAGTCTAAGATTCGGCGAAAGTGGAAATGTGAGAAAGTTTGCCAGTAGTTTCTCGGCGGTCTTTGGTTCTTTCTGCGGATTTCCCGTTTTCATCCTCCACCATATATACTGGCCGCCAAGTATAGCCTATCGTGTGCTGAAAAAATTTCATTAAGCTCCAGAACAACAACAACCATACCATGGACACGATAGTTTACAAGGCAAGTATATCAAACAGCAGCAGGGAGAGTGAACAGATCATTTTGCTAGTGACCTTATTTATGAAACAAAGCTCCCTACAAAGATGAAATCGAGGTCAATGTCTAACCCTGACTTCCTGACTCTGTCAGGTCTATTGGGTTAATTCATTCTGTTACTTTATCAATGATGTCTGTATTTAATTTTTTATGCGTGTCTGTTTACGTGGTGGTTACTCACTGTTGATTGTCCACTCTCCCTGCTGCTGAAATTAACCCAATATTTTATCATGTCCCTTACGATATCTCGACAAAGCATCATGTAAATTTATTGCATTAAATCCAAACGGGATATATTGTGCGTGTGCAAAAAAAGTTTTAAATTTGACCATGGCTATGTCCCCTGAACAACAAGTATAACAAATATTTTGCAATGTATGATTATCACCTCCGTTAAATACAACTAAAAAATGATAGTTCTCTCTCTGATCACTTTAGGCTGGGTAACATAACTCGCGTCAGTACTTTTATGCCTGCATCTGTAAAATATTCTGGCAGAATTTGATTGTTTGTCCAGCATCACATAGTCGTATGTTACAATATTGTTAATATGTTCATCCAGGTCATGTACAGATGACACTTCATATCGGTGATAAAATCAATTACACTAACACCGTCAATGTAATAGTTTTCTTCATATATCGATTTTACCTGTTCCCTAAAATCGGTAGGTAGTTCATGACACAGCTGATTATCTGCAGATGGTGCTACTAAATATAACTTATCCCACTTGAGCCATCTCATTATCAAATTAAGAAAGAATTGCGTCTTACCACTTCCAGATGGCCCAACTATGATCCTGATAACATTCGGTAGCGCTGGATGATGTTTGACTGGCTCCTGATTTCATATAGCTGAGAAGTCAATTATATCCATAAGAATAAATAAGAGAATCTATATTCTGGTCGACTAGTGAATGAACAACAATAATATATTTTTAAAAAAATTAAAAATCGCGCACTAGAAGGTAAGTGAGGAAAATGTGGTACAAACAAATACAGATTTATCCCCCTTAACAAGCCTACCAATAAAACAGGTGGTGATATCGCTAATTCGTTGGGAAAATTACCAGCGGTTCCATGTTCGAAGTATGCCGAGGAAAAACATTTACATTTATAATTATTGTGGTCCTGGAACTCGACTTGAAAAAAGAGATCAACCATAACCAGGAAATATCCAATAAACGCAATTGATCAGGTGTGTTATGAACATGATGTTGCGTGTCAACGTAGGGTTTTACAGCAACGGCATATAACAGATGAGAAATTGAAAACGTCTCACATGTTGTAGCTGAAGCTTGGTTAGCACGACAGGCAATATGGCAAATCTATCTACGTCCACCTAATAAAATAAGGCATACACATTTTGATGTCAGTACTCACAATGTGTTTTCACCACATGATCCCATTAAAACTGATAGACGTCAACCAAGCATATACAAATAAGCATAAATTGTCATTTATGTTGCAAGTAGATATAAAAAGCAGAGCCGTTGTTAAGTTGCATCTGCATTTGAACGAATTTATTAACGAGGACCCTTGCGATTTTCACAAATACTACATGTTGATCCTAGCAAAGAATTTCTTGGTGCAATGTCATCGCTGATGAAGAAGCATAATGTCAAAATCAGACATTTCAACTCATCGCCATCAAGCAAAAGTTGAACGATTTAATAGAACACTCTCTCAGCGGTTATTTGGATATCAGTATGCAAAAGAAAATAATTCATATCAGCTGTATAGCGAAATTTTATATATATATATATATATATATATATATATATATATATATATATATATATATATATATATATATATATATATATATATATATATATATATGTATGTATGTATGTATGTATGTATGTATGTATGTATGTATGTATGTATGTATGTATGTATGTATGTATGTATGTATGTATGTATGTATTTTTCAGTTAAAGGAAACGAAGCTTGCTGAGTTTCCTTTAATGAAAAATATATACAACGGGTGGTATATCATTGATACAGCGTACATAATATACATGTATTTTATTTAGGTTACATACAAATACATATATTTGCCGTTGAAACTGACTTATATTTACTACAGGCAGCCTTGTATTGACCTACTGAATGAACTCACATCTCTGAGTGTGTCCGCTTAAAATGTTGTTCTCTGGCGTAGTGGCTATTTACAATCACATATGCATATTAATAAGTTAATTCTTTTATTTTCGTGATTTCCAGTTTTCTCTACATTGATTAATCCACTATAATACACACTTATGATTTAAAACATTAAAGAGTTTTCTAATAATAAATTAGAGCATTAGCAACACTTCGATAGCTAGACCTATCAAGTATACGTAATGCCATTCACCTTCAGACGCATGGATATTAATTTGGAATAGACACTAAGTCAATTGACGAGGCAGCAAGAGGTAATTAAAATATTTTAATACATTTACAGTTGATATAAGTCATTTTTTAATTTATAAACAGTTCGTTCGACCTACAAAATCTCTCTCTCTCTCTCTCTCTCTCTCTCTCTCTCTCTCTCTCTCTCTCTCTCTCTCTCTCTCTCTCTCTCTCTCTCTCTCTCTCTCTCTCCATTATCCTGCAAAGATGGTCAAGAGAGAAAGAGTTATAGATTTTGAAGATCTTGACATTTTCATATTTAATTAATCATAATAATGCGTAAATAAATTATGGAGAATGAATTTGTGAAACATTCCAACATTAAATATCATCAAGAATCTGCATATTAAAAACAGAACACCCCGTACAGTTAATAATGCTGGTTATTTCAGATTTAATGTTGGAAACAAATATATGAACCTCATAAACTTATGTACGAGTGTTTACATGGCGTCATGGAAAGTCGAAATTATAGATGATCATACTGACGGTAATAATTCTTTAGGTAATTTACGAATCATTACACATAATACTGTAGTATGGAAATACTTGAAGATGTAAAAGGTTTGAAAGGAGAACTGTTAAATCTGTAAACACAGAAAATGATGAAGAGATAATTTTCTGAACAACGAATGCTGCTGGTAAATATTTTGGTATGAACACAAATTAAGCATATATATATATATATATATATAAATATATATATATATATATATATATATATATATATATATATATATATATATATATATATATATATATATATGCAGATTCTTGATGATATTTAATGTATATATCCAATTTCGAAACAATTCAAAAATGTCACATTTAAATATTATACACATTAAGGAGATAAATTTGTAATCACTGAAACAATAAATGCGCAGTTGCCTCCTTTTTTATTATTGCGTAAATAACTACACAGTTGTAATATTGTTATATTGTGTCTAATCACTCAAACACAGAAATCTGAAAATATCTAATTTTTTTATATGATCAAACACAAAAATCTGAATCTGCTTGACAGCATCCTTGATTAAATCACGGTGATAAAATCACAACGATCCATGATATAGAGTAGTATTAGGAAACAAGAGTTTTAGACCACCCCACCCCCCTCCCTCACCCCCCTCCCTCCCCTCAAAAACCATTTTTTCCTACTACTACTACTACTACTACTACTACTACTACTACTACTACTACTACTACTACTACTACTACTACTACTACTACGGACAGGTATTTTATAACCAAACAAAACAAGAGGTGTTGGAATGCTATAATTCATCCAATTAAGCTCTGTCATACAGAGGTGACGAATTTGTTAGAACAGCGCATGCGTGGAATACGATTATTCTAAAGACGGCAAATGGGTTTTATAATCAGTCTACCACAGGTTTTTTTATCAGATAACAAGATGAATATTAAACTGTGCAAAAGAACGTTTCAGTTAACAAGGCGGAAATTAAACTAGCATTAGAATGAAAATGATATTTTATATCTCGTTACCAATGATTAATGTTTCAACTGTTGATATTAAAAATACTTCACTATCACGACTATAGGTACTAAATTTTACTTTACCGCTCACACAGCGATGGGACGCAAACAAATCTTTCATTTCTGGTTTGTTTAGAGGATGTTTTTTGTCGATAAAATTCACCTTTGACTGATCGAGATCAATTGTGAATTTAGTATATTTTTGTTGGTTAATGGGGCTGTGAAAGTTTTTAAATTCCGCTAGCAACTTTTGATACAATTGCTCGATATAATTGAAATACACGCTATTGTCAGATCTGATGAGCGAAAGTTTTAACTTGCCACGTGTTCCATTAAAACATATACCTGATGTTTCATTATTAAATTCAACTGTCAATTGTTTACCGTCCATCATTAGATATTTGATGTTACTATTGTAGCTATTTGTCATTATCAAATTTTCACACATTATTTTATAAGTTTAGATAAAATTTTAGTTGGAAAAGATAATGTCGATTATAGATCTGTCATGACGACAATACCCAATGGCAAATGTATCTACCCCATTTTCGCAATAATGTTTGTCATCAAAATTACACAATCTACGTTTGATAATGACATCTGTTTCAAGCTTATGACGTTTCGCTCGAATTGCCATAGCTCTCATAAAACTAACACCACCATCAAGCGCATACTTGTAGTCATCAAATTTCATAAACTTTTTAACAAAATTACGAGGCAGACCTTTGGCTTTTTTTGTTATTTTATTATTGTCCAATAACACGGCATACATTTTCTGCGTAATCCGATAAAGTATTTGATAGCGCTCGAGTTCATTTAATCTTTGAACTTACCAATAACTTTTTTATTTGTGTTGTCATGAAATTTACTGTCACGTGGGTAATCAGAAAGATCAAACAGATGTCGATTATTGTACATGTCCTGATAGATGTCCTCGCATTCGATTTCATATACGAGCGAATCAGTATCAGTAAGCAATAATCTACTGGCTGGCCACTGAATTTTAGCAAAATTATAATGAAAATCGTACATCAGCCACTTTGATAAATCTAACACGGCAGCTCCAACATAGATCGGCTTGTTTAGTTTTAGATTTGTTTTTCTTCTTTGTATTGCAACAAGATTTTCATTAAATATTTTCGTGCTCACAAAATCATCGTCTGACACAAGTTTGTTTCTGCGATTGATATCATAAACTATTTCGATATTTACGCGTTTCCTAATATTCTCCATCGTCTTACCAAAAACGGAATTGTTCATCAGTTTAAAGAAGTTTTTCTCAAACTCTGTTTTCGCTGCAGCTCTTCTTGAAGTGTTCGAGTTAATGTAACCTCTCATTCATGGCGACTGATTAAATTTTAGTACACGATGAACTTTTCTCAACACAAGACCAGCATCGACTGCTTGTTTTAAAACTTTGTAATGCAAAATGTAATTTTTCTTATCGAGTAAATTTGGCACCAGTTTCTTGACAATAGAATGTTG
Organism: Potamilus streckersoni; assembly: GCA_016746295.1. Taxonomy (NCBI): domain Eukaryota; kingdom Metazoa; phylum Mollusca; class Bivalvia; order Unionida; family Unionidae; genus Potamilus; species Potamilus streckersoni. Next base: position 246,824 of record JAEAOA010001941.1, read on the forward strand.
CCTTGGTAATGCTAACACTTGTCGTTCTCTTGATAACAAACTATAATCTATGACCATCGATTCCGCACAGAAAGGATAATCGTTATGTAATTTGTGTAGCGAATTTGGATAATCAAGATCAACTTCAACGAAATAGGAAACATCGTCGGGTATCTTTTTTTCTGTCTCCGATATAAATTGATCAACCGTGATCCAATGAAATCCACCAATAGGCATTGGTTCTGCCATCGAACCACCGTAAAAATTATTGCAATCTAGATAAACTAAATATTTCAAAGGGAGCTCAGGCTTATACTGTTTCAAATATCTGTTGTTTGCTTCAGCATATTTTTTTGTTATCACGCTAATACCACCTCTGATACCTTTTTCAATAAAATTGAACATATCAACGTCTGTCAGTAATTTTATCCTTACCTTACTAAACTTTAGCAGAGCATCCCATGACAGCCCAGGGGCAGAATAATACCAGCAAGGATCTAGTCCATAATTGTTATAACTCACTTCTCGAAAACTTTCAAAAACATCTGCTAATAATAACACGTCAGTTTTCAGGTATAAATTATGATAATCACTAAAAGTCTCACAATCAAACTCTTTCCAGATGTCTTGTGCATACCTGTACTCGTCATCGGTTATATCTTCATTTTTAAGTTGCGAGTAAAATTTATTTTTGTCAGGTAAAGATGTTTCATCAAATTTACTCCAGTCGTCGAGGTATTCTTATGGAAATACCCCTTTTTTAGCTAGTAGATTAAATTTATTTCCAAAACAATCTCTTAGGTTATCAAATTTACCACAACCTTTCACTTGCTCATTTAACGAGGCTGCCATAAACTGCAGGCTGTCAATGAAACGTAATTTACCTAGCGTAACTGACATATACTTTTCAAAATTATTTGGAATGCATTTGATGACGTTATCGAGTTTTAGACGAGCTTTTATATCGGGATCACCAAAAGCTTCTACTATAATATGGCTATCATATCCTCGAAAATTGTGAAGAATAACCGGAATAAAATCTGGAGCATGAAATTTTAAATTACACTGATTATGAGACGCTCCACGGTACTGTCCAGTCAAATAGCAATGGTCATGTACTTTTTTGTTACTAACGTTTTCAGTCCTAACGTTGTCAGGATCAAAAGCTTTTTCACAAATATGACAAATTTCTGCTTGCTCGTGAGCGGATTCTTTTTGAGATGTTAATTTTAACATTGGCGTTACTCTTTTCAAACGATAAGTAATATTATCAACTTCATTAATCAACTGCTTGAGAAGCCAGACAGCTGGATTTTTACCACGATAGTATTGGATTGGTTTAGATAATCTAGAATCAGTACAACAAACTACCTTATACGCTGCTCCACACGGAACATGATTTTGAATTTGTTTTGTACTCGATTGATTATTATTATTTTCTACACCAAGTACAAGTTGAAGTAAACACTCAAAATCAGCGTATATGACGAAAGGAATTTGTAGTTTGTAATTATGATGGACAAACTGTAACACACTATCTTTTTAGATGGCATTGTTATTCTTTGTACATCACTACAGTACTGCAAATGCTTTTGTAATGTTTCATTGTTTGTACAGCCATGCAATCAGCAGTAACAAAAGAACTTTTTGTTCTTATTATTACCGTACAGTTTGCCAACTAGTCCGTTAAAGTTTTTAATCCAAACGTAATGATTTTTATAAAACAGTAGATTAATAGTCGATTGTGAGGCTTTTTCTGAAATATATCTCGGATATACATCCTCTTTTTCATCTAATCCGAAAACGTTAATTGAAACATTATTTTGCTTTTCAAATTTTGGTATTTGATTTTCTGCCACTGGAAAGTTAATATCTTTAAAATTTAATCTTGACACCTGACTGATATACTTCTCAACGCGATCAGCGTGTTTTTCTGCTGGAAATAGCGCGGAAAGAACAGCCCATTGGAAACATTTGTTAGCTACGTTTTCGATGTTTATACAACATCTTTTACTTTTTATTTTTGGTGACAGGTCGATGTACGAACTACCTCGTAATGCGTTATATTTCATCGTGTGAAACAATATTTCTTTAATTATTTCAAACTTCCCACCCGAACCTAATTCAGCGAATTCCTCTATTTTTTCCAGATTTCTTGGTGTATTTCATCAGATAGTGGTAAAAGATTAGTCCCAAGCAAAACACGTCTTGATTTTGCGTTCATAGTAGGATCTGCAATTTCCTTGTTAGTTGATTCTTCCGTTACAACTAACTTTGAAAATATAACATGATATTGCACAAATAATCTGATACTTTTGTGTTTTTCGAGCTCACGTTTTACAGTTGTCTGTAGTAGGTGGTAAAGGTTTGTTGCAGTAAAATTTACTAAAACATTTTGATTATCAAACTGATAACTATTGTCAAAACCTGCAAAAGCAGTCGCTATTTTATTAGGTTCTCCCATAAGGCTTCTCTTGGCTATATCACGCAATTTTAACATTATTATACTATAATATAATATTTAATTGATAATTTACCTCACACTGCGTATGCGCTAAAACTCAATTAAAGATAAAACAAAATAGCCTATAATATAATGACAGCAAATCTGATAAGCGCACGTGAGCAAGAGATATATTATATTCACCCAAAATATAACTTATACGCTGGAAATACATTAGGTTTGGTTATTAACCTTAAAACTGGAATAACTGTTGGCAAATTGACTCCAGCGGGTTATAATATTAGTGTCAAGAGAGATAATGCCGAGAGGATTGCAATGCTTAGAAAAGATTTTATTTACACGTTGTTTTGCGATGACATTCCAGAAGGACAGCGTGTGTATCACGTGAACAGTAAAGTCACTGATGACAACATTGAAAACTTGAAAACTTATCCTTACAAGATGAGTTTTAGCCGCATCTGGTCTTTGATTTATACGAGGCTAACGATCGCGGTATTATTAGAAACAGAGAAACTAAAACAGTTCTTGGTACTATGAACAATATGGGATATATGAGGGTAATTGTTAGAGGAACATCGACAGATCAAGTTTGTTATACTGGTCATAGGTTTGTTTACGAGGTGTTCCACGGATCTATACCCAATGGTCTGGTTATTAATCACATCAATAACGTGGAAACAGACAATAGATTGGAAAATCTGGAGCTAGTGACCCAACAGGAAAATGTGAGAAAAGGAAAAAATAATAATGGTATTAATTTTAGATGTCCAATAAAACCTGTTATTTCAAAAAACCTCGAAACGGATGAGGAGATCAAATTCAAATCGATTACAGCTGCGGCGAAATATTATAAGATAAAGTCTATGTCAGTAAAATTTGTAGCTGATGGAGTAACAAAATCAGCTTTTTCAAGCGAATACAATGCCAGGATTGGTTTTAGATATGATATTTGATAGCTCGGTTTTAGTCAAACAATGATGAGCAAATGCTATAACATCATCATGATCAAATTTTAACGTCGTTACTGCACTTTCATTAATTTTATTTTTTTTCTGCTGCTGTTAGCAATATTTTATGAGAATCACCTTGCATTACAATAACGTCAACAGAATATGCACTATAACCCAACAAACATTTTCTTACCGCTTCGGCTAGTTCGTTGTAATTTAATATATTAACTTTTTGGTGATATTTTATCTCGTCAGTCATCTTATAATAACAAATTAGATAAAATATATTATAATAATGGACTTGATGAAACTACTCGCTGAATTATACGAAGAAGATACTAGCGATAAGGTCGCCAGCGATAAGGTCACGCATAGTATTACATTTTCCAAAGATTTCATAGACAAATCTGTTGGTTATAGCGAAGATGATATTTTGTATAACAACAAAACTGATGATGATGGTGAAATAGTCACTGTTGCTGACAGATCTAATTACAGCAGACCAACAACTAAACGATATAATGCCAAGTATCACATTACAAAAAAAATAATGAAATTTAATTAATTTTACCGTTGCCGAACAACAACTGTTTTGGCAGCTAATCAGACCTTTCCTAAACATCAGAATTCCAGACCGACAGAAAAATATCAATTTCGGTTTCATATTTGTCAAAATTTTTAATCTAATTACGATCTCTGAAGATCGCAGATAATATCTAATATCATTATGTAAACCAGTAAAATGTAAATCTGTCAAACAAACGTATGAGGAAATTTATAATAGCATTATGTCATAATTTGTTTGGTTGGGATCCAACTGTTAAATTTATTGCTATACCCACGCCATTTCACTAAACTTTTATTTCCTTTTTTCCTAATCAGGTTTTCAATAACAAAAGCATCCTGCTCAGTTTTCTGTAGTTCTTGTTCCTAAAAACTACCTACGATCGGTTCCCCTGCCAGATCTTTTAAAGCGTATGTTACAGGTATTGTGAGAAGTACCTTATCAACTACAAATACTTCTTCGCTCCAGTTTGGAGTAAATCGTTTTGCAAATATCTCTTTTATCAAAGATATTCTAACTTTATCACCAACCTTAAATTTATGTCTGCGGTACATGTTATCATTTGCTAATATCGGATTTTTAATAGCATTATTAGGTGACATTTTAATGGTTCGATGTTTCGTGTTATTATATTCACCTGTTATTTCGTGTTATTATATTCACCTACGATTTGAGAAAGGTCATCGATTTACCTGTTGGTGTTTTTAGCTGTCATATGTTTGTGCAATTTTTCGTTCAGCGTGCGATTAAATCTCTCAACAACAACGCTTTTACCCTCGTTTCCTGTAACATATTTTTTTATATTATTTTGTTCTAGAAACTGCTCAAACTTTTTGTTAAAAACTCAGATCCGTGTTCAGTCCAGATTTTATTTGGTTTTCTTTCTGTACTCGTTATTATTTGTCTTAGCGCATCAGTCATTGAAGTTCCTGTCTTATCCGAAACAGGTACACTGAAAGCGTATTTGCTAAAAACATCTATAACATTAAACAAATATCTTTTTGGAGCACCAGCGCCAACGTTAAACTGAGCCAGATTCCACACATCCACCAAAACTATTGCCCAGATATCATCTACACCATTAGCGACAACTTCACGTCGTGGGAACTTTTTTTTTTAGGTCTGTGTAGTTCGACTGCAAGATCATCGTATACTTTTTTTTCCGGGTCCGAGTTTATATTTTGCTCCAATTATTCCCTGAACAAATCTTCTATCAAAACGTTTTCATAGATTTGTTGGCTCCATATCACGTAATTCATCTAACATTACTTTATCACAATCTGATTTTGAGTTTTCATGATCACGATAACAGATATCATGACGCATTGCTATTGCATCCACTTGATTGTAAAACTCTTGTCCTGGCAATGGATTGTTGTTTTCATCTAGTTGTTGATCTAGCGGATTGTAAGGTCATGTAAACCGATGACCTGGCAAAGTCCAACCGCCTTTTGGTTTTGGCAATTTTCCAATAATTTTATGTATATCTGTACCTGACCCTATTATTTCTCTGTTGTTACAACATTGACAGTATGCGACAATTTTATTTTGCTCAAGACACAAATTTCTGTCAGAATCACAATTGCTTATCATTCTATATTTTTGGTCGTCGACTAAAATAATATCAGGATAACCAGATCCTAGCGAATTTTTCGCCCGCGAATTTTTCGCTGACGACGTCGCTGGGGACACTTTCTTTAAAAACATATTTTTTCTTTTACCGCAGACTGCACAAAAACTTTTTTAATATTATCCTGTTTTTTTTGTTTTTTCTGTTGTTTCATCGATATTTTCTGTTTTAGTTCTACACTTGAAACAGTATGTTGACATTTTTATATTTATAAGTTTAGATAAAATTAATTGCAATCTCATCATTAGCGTGAGAAGGTTGCTTGTCAAACTGTAAAATAAATTTTAAAAAATTGAGATTTCTGCGCATCTGTTGGATAAACATTATCCAATAATATCCGCAAGCAGACGTTCCAACAGGTTGGAGTTGATTTGACGAATAATATATCTTGTTAAATTTTTTATTCATATACTTTTTTTTATTACATCGCTTGGAGGAAGTCCAAACGAGTCGAAATAATTATTATTTTAAACTGCTACCCAATGTGTGCCGGATCCGTCATTAAAATCTTGTATATTAATAACACACGAACTTACAGCTGATGGTGATTTTATTGCGGCGAGTTCATCTTTAGAATAAACTCCATGAAATCCAGGAACCACTTTTAACTTATCAATGATATCAAAATTACTCAACGGGGTGGTCGTTTTCCTGGTAATGTTAGACCACGTCCGATTCCTAAAAGATTTGGCAGCAGACTTCCCGCTAGTCCCGCCAAAAGTGGAGCGAACGGAATAATTCCTCCTTGTTTTGCTTGTTTGAGTTTTGGTGTTGTTTTCATTATTTTTGTTTTCTTTTTTCTGGCGATTTTGTTGTTGGTGATTTCTTTTTCCGTTGTGGCATTATAATATACTATTTACATAAAATTTACTATTTTTTTATTCCACTTCCACGAATGATACCATTACCCTCAAGAGCTTTCTTCGTTGCACCAGAGACTGCTCCTGACATTGCTGCTAGTCCTAATGTTCCCAACACCGGCAAAAGTTTAGGTATTATTGTACTAGTTAATACTGATAATGCTGGACCAAGAAAACAACTTTTGACAACAATATCGTTTGCCATCGCAGTTATTTGTGCAACACTCAAATTTAAAACAAAAGTTTTTTTACGATCATACTTTTTTACCTGATTTTTTGTTAGCATTAATTTTGTTAAAACACCATCAGAAATATTAGGATTAATTTTTAATGATACCTGTTCTCGCTTTGCAATAGCAGCTACTAATTTTTTAACTTAACCATCGGTCAAATATACTTCTTTTATAATATATTTTGCCATTTTATATAACAACTGTAGATTAAACTTGAACTGTCATTTTACCTCCAATAGAATCTACCGTGATAAATCTATCACTAATCACTAATGCGTATACGTACAATGGCACTATTGGAACCGCTCCAAGTGTCCATATAATTTCAATATCCGCTGTGCTGTCTACAGCTCGCTCGTTATGTTTACTAACATCAAAATAAAATATAGGATAAAGCGTACGAAATTCCTCTGCTGATATTTGAGTAACATCTTCAACATCCTGATATTTTTGCATTGCCTCAAGCAGGTACATGTATGGTCGAGAAATATTTTTTTAGCGTCATCAGCAAAATTGCACTCGATAGCTCGTTCTGGATATTGCTTTGAATTTAATCTAGCGTATATTCGTCTCACATCGGCGTGGTCGAATATTGCATTATTTTGTTGCAGGTTTCCTCGTCGAGCGTGCTGTTGAAATACGACAAATATGTGTCTCGGCAGTTGTTCGCTTGATGTTGTTGTAACCCTCCACGTGTAGTCAGTAGTATTTGGAACCACTGTCTGATATATCTTATGCTGCTTAAAGTAAATTTTGTTTGTATGCTTATCAAGTGTGCTATTTAGTTCTGACATTTTAGTGATTGATGGTGTTATACGTGGCATCCACAAAGCAAGTTTGTTTATGATAAACTGTACATCAGCCCCTCCTGATCTAAACAAGCAATCGTTTTGGTCTGCTCGATCTAATATAAGCGTATGTTTATCTCCGCGAAATACTTTATCATAATCGCGACAAAAGCCGAAAATCATGCTTAGCGGAAGCATCATTGTAATTTGACGTGATCCTGCTGTAAGTTTTCTTCGCCTAGCAAAACCTTCGTTATAGCGTTTATTTCTCACGTCAAGTGTGTTAAGAAGTAAATTTAACATCGCAGTACCGTTTGCATCTGCAGCTGGTGGTGTTATATTTAGATTATTAAAAGCTGCTGTAAGAGAAACTCTTGTGGCGTTTGCATTAGCATCTGCAGCAGGTGCGACAATATCTAGAGCAGCAGCATTAGCAATGAAAACATTTCTAACAATTCCAGCATTTTCATCTGCATTAGCTCCGTGTACTATAGCACCTCTCTTTAAAAATTCCGTTAATTCAGCTATACCCCGTCCAGTATCTTTAAACCACATCATATTCGTTGCAGTTGATCTAGAGTAATCGTCGTAAAACAAAATAATATTTAAAATTGTACTTTCAACATGTAGATTACCTGAAATATCTTCTATAGTTTGATTGGCCAGTTGATATCTAGCACTTTTAAATAAACTCCAGCCGTTATTTATAAGACCTATTTCTGCTCCAACTGCAATTACAGCAGGTGGATTGGCTACTGTCATAATCTGACCACGAACTTCTAACATTGCCTTATGTGGCAGTAGAAATACATCTTCCTCTCTGGTGTTAAAGGTTCTGATACCAGCTTCATTTGGTTCGTTAGAATTCTTATTAAGATACTCAACATACTCAAATCTGTCACATCGTTGTCGATGTCATAAGTTTCTGTTGACTCGAGATAATTTTTAATAGACATTTTATTTTATTAGATTATATAAAATTTTATTGCGGCATTGTTACTTTAGATATTAAATTGTATGATCTGCTCGCCCTTTGGTGATAATAATTTTTTTGTTGTTGTTATCATAGATCGCTGGGTTTCTTTTGTTGGAGCGATTTCTGAGATAGCTTGTTTTATTTCAGATGCAGTCGGTAGATCACCTTTTATTTTATCAGCTATTTTTTGTCCCACCGCAGTCCTAGCGGCAGATGCAGCTATAGTTGCAAACGCTTTACCCGCGTCAATAGCAATTGGAGCAACTTTACGCGCTATACCCGGGATATTTTCAATAACTTTAGTAAAAATATTTCCAAAAAATCCTCCTATTATTTTTCTTCGATAAACTTTTTTCTTTGTTTCATTATATATGATGTTGCATAATTTTTACTTTTGCTCGCGTAGATGTAAATAATAAGTTACAACTTCATTATTAACATGTAACTGTTCTCTATATTGATCTGTTAACTGCATTATTATACTTGATATTTGATCTTGAACGTTTAAAGGATAATAGATAATATGTCGTGGAGTTATTTGCATGAGAGAACCTGGCGGAACTTCAGGTGAGAAACTGTAAATCGTTTGACCTTTGCTACCTTTTGATGTATAAGAGCCAGGTGCAATAGAGCAATTTACTAATATCGTATTTACTTCTGTTATATTTATTGGCAGTTCACTGACATATGTAATAGGCTGATCAAGTGCAGTGTAAGATTTTTCAGTAAATCCTAACAGTTGTGCAATACTTCTTTTTCTTGGTTCAAGACTGATTACTATATTTTTCAAAGTTATCCTAGCTCGCAATGTGTTATAATTTGCTGCCAATTAAAAATTGTCAGCCACACCGTCAGCTTTTGTAATGAGCGCTTTGATTATCTTGTTTAGATCAGTAATATTATAAGCTCCTTGGGGAATTTTTTTTTTGTTGTAGATATTGGAGATGTTGTAATCATAGTAAAATACATTTCATCGTTAACATCATTTTTCACGTTAGGTATAGCATTCCAGCAAGTACAAGAAATTAATCCAATTTCATATTGTTTTGTAGGATCTAGTTGGATAGGTGGAATATAATTTACTGAAAAATTTGCGCTATCTATCGCAGACTCACTAGAGTTTAGTAATAATGTTGTTTGCATTCCTTTTATATTATATCATTTTACAAAATTAAGTCGCGGTGTAAAGTTTCATATTCGTCAGATGTTAATAATTCACTCGATCTTAGATGATCAAGTATGTCAATGATTTTATTATCAAGTTCAACACTAACATTCCCAACTTCTTTTGATGATACTAATAACATTAATCTATCTATCATTTCAGTAGTTGAAGTAAATATTTTTACACCAGTTCCTGTTCTTTCTTCTCTACATTTCTCTACACGAGTTTTATCAAGTTTATCAAATTTCTTTTTAAAACTCTACCCTTTACCAAAAGGTTTTGCTCTACTATGTTCTGCTGTTTTCTTAAACACTAAAGCAATGACACCATTTCTCATTCTATCATAAAGTAGATGCATATCCTCGATCTCTGTAACCGTGTTTATTTCATCTTTAGCAGTAACTCCGTCCTTAAATATTACATCTAATCTATCGATTAATGTTTGATATTCTGCATCAGTCCATCTGCTTGTATTATTAATATCTATTATATTTTCTTTCTTTAAAAAATCATCATATTCATTACCTTTTATCTCATCATTTGCTCTTCTTATAAAATGAAGTCTTTGATCTCCAACCTCCATATACTTTACAGTAACATCACCAACTCTTTGTTGCTCCTCTCTGATATCTTTTATGTCTCTTGATAAATTTTTTATAATATTTGTTATTCCTTGCGTTGTTAACTCTGCTAATCTTCGCACAAGTTTCAGCGGATTGTTTATCAATCGATCTGTTTCAGCTTGTCTAGCCGCAGGATCAGCTATATTCGCTGTAAGTGCCTCAATTAGTTTTCTTTTTTCTTCTTCAGATCTAGTAACAAGTTTTGCAGCAGCTGCTTCCTGTTGTTCTTTAACAATTCCAACCAAACCTTTTTCCTGCAGTTGTTTAAGTTCTTCTTCTGACAGTGGTTTAGTTTCAGGTTGTTTACCCAATAGTGCTTCAGTAACCGGCTTGAAAATTGTAGCTGTTGCTTCTGTAGCGGTTACTTGCCCACGTCGTGCTTGTTGTACATTTTGCTTAAGTAATGCCTGAGATTGAGCAAGTTTTTTTTAGATCTTCTATATGTTGTCTGTATCTTGCTCGTTTGTCCATTATTATTATTATGAATTTTATAAAATTGAAACCCCTTACTGTAAGTAAATATCAATACAACAGCGAAACATTTAGTTGGATCATGCGTAAGTTTATCAAACAAGAAAAAGTTGAATTTATCTTTTGTTGTTGTTGTTGTTGTTGTTGTTGTTGGGCTTAACGCCATTTAACGCCTTTGTAGCATTACGGTAAAGTTCAATAAACTTATCTTTTGTCACGTCACCGCATTGCTCGCATGCAATATTTCTAACGTCAACATTGTCCAGTCCTGGAAATAATATCAAACAACCCGTATTTCGCCGAAAAAATCTGTTAACATTATAAAATCCTTGAGCGAGATAAACAGAATTACACTGTTAGTACGTGACAGTGAGAAATACGATCTTATTTTATTCATCTCCATGTTATTTAGATGAATATCGTCAAAAACTACTATCTTATGTTCATCTGCATCAAGTTGATTAATTGGAATAAGATCTTCTGGCTGCTTAATTATAAAAATAATCTTCACCAGCCTTAAGTTCATCACGAAGTTTGTCATTATACTGGCTTAATAACTCATACTTATCTTGCTGTGGATTGATTGTGTAAATATAAACTCTGTCATACTTAAAATTATCACCAAGAAGCAAGTTCATAAGCAAATTTGTTTTTCCTGATCCAGTTCGCCCAACAGTAAGATAATGACAATCTGGAAGTTCATTGTTATGTTTATGCTTCACTAGTCTCTCTGTGTCAAAGTTTAATATCGACGATTTTGCCATTTTTTATAATATTAAACTAGTGTTGATAATTTTATCTAGGACAGTAAATAATGAGCTACTATACAAAATTTGGAACACTATCAGGAGATTTATCCACGGAAGGTTGCCAAGGTGACTTATCCAAATATGCAACTCTTGATCAGCTCAAAAATGAAATCAATAATTTACTAAATCGTAACAGTGATGATCCAGATGAAGTCGTCATTTTCCAGGACAAAGAAGGACGATTAAAAACGAGTGATGTAAAACTGCCAGATGTACTTGTACAAATACCTAATGCGGTTACTGGTAATATTGTGACTTTTAACAATCGAGGTAAGATACGAGATTCTGATAGGTCAGTGGATGATTTTGTTAAAAAAGCTGGTGATTTATTTAGTGGGAATATTGTTATGAACCAGAATAAGATTACAGATCTTGGATATCCAACTATAGATGGAGACGCTGTAAACAAAAAATACGTCGATGATCAGGACGTTCCAATCAATAATGAAATAACTGCGCTCAAAACTGTGTTTTTTGGTCACGTGAATACGTTTTTAAGTTTTCGTAGAAACATAAACACACTTAAAAACGAATTTTTTGGAAATCTATCAAATGTTGACATTACACTCGCTAATGCTAACATAAAACTCAATGATATTAACACAAAACTCAATGATATTATTAGTGGAATTCCTAGTATTGTTGAGAAAACGAGTATGATTAAAATTCCTCACAAACAGATTAAAAATATTGTGTATACTGTTGCTTCTGGGTCTAGTACATAGACGCAGCAAAATAAATCTATCAAATATGCTGCAGAAGTTACTGGTGTGTATAGATTTACAGTGATTAGCATTGGAGATTTTAATATTTTAACCACATCTCCATTACATATTTTGGGTACGTCTTCTGGAACTGAATCCATATTAATATTAAAAGGTATTGAAGAAATATTTACACTTGAACTTACTACTATATTTCCAAATACAACCGAAGTCGGTTATAGTTGGTGCTTGGAATTTGTAGCTGAATCACTAATATCAAGACTGGGGATTATGTAAACAAATATTATAATGAAAAGAAGTATAGTTGATTTCAATCATATTTCAAAAGATATTCCAAAACAAGATGTAAACGCATTAATACAATACTATAAATATTATCATAAAAAACTTTGGTGTGTTAAAAAATGTTACAAATACTACAACAAGATCCTTCGAGTAATATCATATCTACCCTTGTTAAGGACCAGTTCTGGTATAATTTCAAGTGGGGTATCATTAAATCCGTTTTTGTTAATCATATCCGGTATTGGTGTTTCACTTACTTCGGGGTGTAAAAAAGTAGAACCAAGACTTTTGATAAAAAGCACGGATGTTTAACATCAATTTAAAACTTACAAAAAACTACTTGATCAGATCCGGTCTTACCTACGAGGAGTCAAATATAATATGGATGATTTATTACGTGAATTTCGTATTATTGACAATATGTTAACAGACATTCTACCAATGAGGGTTAGCAAATATGAAAAAAATTATCAAAAAAATATGAGTAACGTATAATTTTATCTAAACTTAAGATATAATATCACTTACCTTCCTCTAATGCGTAGTTTAATTCCCACCTTGTTAACTGAAACATTCTAATGCACAGTTTAATTTTCATCCTGTTATCTAATAAAAAACTTGTGGTAGACTGATTATAAAACCCATTTGCCGTCTTTAGAATAATCGTATTCCATGCATGCGCTGTTCTAACAAATTTGACACCTCTATATGACAGAGCTTATTTGGATGAATCATAGCATTCCAACACCTGTTGTTTTGTCTGGTTATAAAATACCTGTCCGTAGTAGTAGTAGTAGTAGTAGTAGTAGTAGTAGTAGTAGTAGTAGTAGTAGTAGTAGTATTAGTAGTAGTAGTAGTAGGGAAGAAGAGTTTTGGGGAAAGGGGTGGATGAGGGAGGGGGTGGGTGGGGTGGGCTAAAACCCTTGTTTCCTAATACTACTTATGGGTATTTCACATTAACCGTGTTTGTGATATATGATTATCGATACTTTTGTTTTTTGCTTAAAACAAGAATTAATGACTGTCTTGACATATTATAGATAGTTACAGCAGTTGCTACTGTACATCCCAATGAAGTTGGATGTCAATCACTCTTGGTCAAGTTGCAGTTTAAAAAGTAAATGCACACAAATACCCCTTACATAACTGAAGTTATAAATACTTTTAGCAGTAAATAGAGCTAAAAATAAAGAGAAAACTATTACATGTTTAACAGTTTATTTGCGTTGTTTTGCATGATGAGCTTCAACAGTAAGTATATGGTCTCTAGATGTCTCGTGTCTAAAATATGTGGAACTTTGCAAGATTGGAAGAATCAGTAGTTGCCATCGAGTTAATTTTCCCACATTCCTTACACCACTGGCATATAGCTCTTGTTTGTCCAGCAGAATGAATTTTCTCAGTCAGCAGCAGAGAGGGTGAACAGACAACTTTGCCTGAAACGTTTTTTTTTAAAAAAAATAAAGGTTCCTGCAGAGGCTGAGAAAAAGTACGTCAACAACGCTAAACCAAAGTCTTTTTCCACACGATTATGTATTTAATTGTATAATAAAATATTTGGTTAGTTTATTTTTGTTGACGTATTTTTATGATTTTGTCAGGCGATTTTGTTTACGAGTAAAGCGACTCAATTGTTGTCCCTTGCCCTCTCTGCTGCTCCTGACTTTGACAGGGGAGTTTATCCAAAGATTTTATCTAGACCTACACGATATCTGGATCTTGGGTCTTGTAGATTTATCGTTACAAATCCAAACGGAACAGATTGTGCTTTAGAATTTTTTTTAAAATGTATTCATATCCATGTTATCTGAACACCAGGTATAATAAATATTCTGCAGGGTATAATTATCTACTCCATTAAACACAACCAAAATATTACAGTTATCTCTGATCACCTTAGGTATTTGTTTATATCTTTGTGTAACATAAATCAAGTCTGTATTTTGTGTCTACCTCGAGAAAATATTCTAGCTAGAATTAGATTGTTTGTCCAGCATCACGTCATCATTATACTACGAGATTATTAATGAATGCATCTAAGTCATCTACAGAGGAGCTTCATCTATATCTGTGATAAAGTCAATAATATCGTCACCGTCTTTTTTAACTGATTTTGCTTTCTCGTTAAAATCCTTAAGTACTTCGTAACAATGCTGATCGTCTACAGACGGTGCTATTAAATATAGTTTATTCCATCTCAACTATCTCATTAATAAATTTAACAATAATTGTGTTTTACCTGATCCAGATGGACCTATTATAATCATTCTTATCGAATTTGGTATTGCTGGATGGTTCTTCACTGGTTCCTGTTTTTGTGTAGCCGAAAAGTCAATTATTTTATCCGTATTATTAATAACATGAGTCTATATTGTGTTCGATGTAAATCATCTAAACCTACCACTGGATTAACAACAATCATAACGAAAAATAAACGACATGCATTAAAAGATAAATGTGTTAAATGTGGTACACAAAACTCTAAATTTATCTCAAGAACAACAAAGATAGGTGGGGATATTGCTGCTTCTTTAGGAAAATTACCTGGATTACCATCTAAATTGAAGTATTAATCATTGATATATGATTTAACCAAATCATAATTGCCGCTGGCTTAAGATTACTCACACGTCTCCGTGTAACAAAAAATGTGTAAACGACTTCTGCAGTTATCCCATGCAGTGCGTTAGAAATGGAAGTCTAGGACCTACACCGTGTACACGGTGTGGTGTTGGTGTGCGAAGAAAGACCCACCTTTGTGCGCAATGTGGTGGTAAAAGATACAGGGAGTTAAAATATATTACAATAAAATATATAACTCTGAATCTATTATAAAACGCGAAGAAGATTATCTAGCTAGATTTTCAAAACAATGATTTAAACAAATAGTATAATGTATATAAATGGAGCAAAATGAGTTTGTGCCTCATCCAATCATAACCAATTATGAAGCGAATCGTAATGGTATCATTAGGAATTGCAGATTGAAAAAACTAGTAGGTATTGTTAACAATGCTGGTTATCTTAGGTTTAGTACAAAAGGAAATAAAAATTATTTATCACATAGATTTATCGTCGAATGTTTCTTGGAACCGATCAAAGGCGGGTATGTGGTGGACCACATAAGCAACAATAAACTTGACAACTCACTTCAAAATTTACGTATTATCACGCATAGTGAAAACTGCAAATTTGGAAAAACTGGCGGTGTACGATCTGCCAAAGGTATTAAGTGCGTGAATAAAGAATCTGGAGAAGAAATTATGTTCAAGTCAGTTTATTCCGCTAGTAAATATTTTAACATAGCGCCCTCTCAGTGAAATGTTCAGCTGATGGTGTTATTAGATCTACTTATTCCTTAAAATTTGGACAAAATATCATGTTCAGGTACTTAGATAATTAAGCGAGACCTAGGCAAGGATAAAACTTTTCAGTATTGTAGTTATTGTTATTATTTAGTTTGCAATCTGCACATATCATTCAGGAAATATTATAAGATGGTTCTTAACAAAGATACATAAACTGCTTTCGATATCATGAAACGATTCTCTACTTAATCAGATTTAATTATTTTATTTTGTTCGATTTTTATCAAATTTATTGTTTTTACGCTATTTTTCAGGCATTTTAGTCGCATTTATCATTGTTTTTTGTTGAGTTTACGCGTTTTTGTTGTGCGAAAACCCCAGGGGTGTTAACGGAAATTAACATTAAGTTTTAAATTTGTTTGTCAAATACTGGTTATTTTGCTGGTATTGTGTAGATTTTATGATCATTTTACTATGGAATTACGATTAAGAAAAACCGGAAAAGTCAGTAATTGACAAACAAATTTAAAATCTAATGATAATTTCCGTTAACACCCTTGGGGTTTTCAACCAACAAAAACGAGAAAACTTGACAAAAGTCTTTATTCGCACACTTATAATCAGATATATCATAATTCTTTTGGATGGATAATCACTTGATACACATGATTAATAACATAGTAACGTTTTACAAACCTACCAGTGGTCTTTTCAATACTAGTTCGGCAACTCATTCTCTACTGATAAAATACTACTTTATCCATTGTTCAGGTAAATCCGCGTACTGAATGCTTTGTTTTTACATAACATCCGCGTGCAGGATTCGCAGAGTTCATAGTCAAAGATCATTGGCTAGCTACGCAAGCCATGTAAATTATTGATTTAGAAGGCACATTGCCAATTTCTTGGTAAGCTAGCTGCTCTAATTAGATCCGATATCTCGATCTTATCGTAGTCCTTCACAGACAGCAAGTTTAGAATATAGCATATTTAATGACAATAAATAAAAAATACGTGAAATATACATATAACCGATTCTAGAAACAGAGATTTAACAGTAGAAGCAGGCAATAACGTATGTGTCTGTCTGTTTGGAATCCTATACTACAGGGACTTAGATAAGTGACAGCAAAAGTGCATAGCTAATTGCATGTGTACAGCTATTTTTTCTTGACTAAATCAAACGGTTTTTATACGCTCCGATTCAGTATTATTTTGTGTTATCCATAATTATATATATATATATATATATATATATATATATATATATATATATATATAATGTTCTGGAAACTGTAAAAATAAAATACCAGAAACTGATTATTATTACTTTTGGTCTAGGTAAGTATATATTAACTAATTTTCCTTAAACATATAAGTGTGTCCGTAGCTCGATTGGTAACATGGAAAGGCTGTGGTAATTGCGATTGGCGTTCAAATCCTATGAAAGGCAAAAGAAAATTGTCTATAGGAAAGGCGATATTATGCCAAAAAATATAATTTATTGGGCCGGAGCCCCCCATCTTCATGTGCGCATACCTATCCACTACGTCAATTCGTGGTGGATTGACTTTTCGTCGATCACCCTCGGATTTGATATTGGGGGTGTGTATGCAAATGTGAAGATGGCATTTGTTTATATTATCATCATCGTCATCATCATCATCATTATATCTTATGTGTTTGTACTGTCTTGTGCCGTCAAAAATATGTAGCGGGAACTGATATGAGATAGTGACCTTGTGACCTACTATAGGGTACCCACACAAGGTATCGTTCCTAAAGACAAAATCGTAAAACCAAAACCTAATTTGGTTCGGACACAAAGACCAAGAGCCTTTGAGTTTCTAAAGTTTCAGTCTCAGATATTTAGAAACTCTTGCAAGGCATATATAATTGGTCGCTAATACCTACACGTGAGCAAACAAAATCCTCTGAACATCTAAAGTTTCGGTTTGGAATATTTAGGGGTCTCTGCCGGTGGGAATACAACAGTGCAAGAACCTCATTAGGTTAATTTGATCAACTAGGAACGGTAGATCGAGTGTCAGTTCGCGCTAAATATTTTGCTAATTTTTGTATTAAATATATATGTTTATTATATAATGAGTACTGAAAATATAAATGCTATTGTTTCTGCTATTAAAAAATTACAACATAACGGTACCAATGTTGATCTTAATGCTGCAAAGATTCTATGTGATTTGACTCATTACAACAACTGAAAAATCAAAACAGATTTATGATTTCATCAGATTACAAATTTTTAAAGGAAATGCAAAGTGGAATGCTAAAGTCACTAGCAAGAGTCACTGATAATCAGGTAAAACTGTTTGTACCTCTCACAAACGCTATTAACAAAATTAAGTTAGCATTACCTAATGAATACGAAAATAGAAAGATTATAAATTATCGAATAAGACAGTTAAGGGGACATTGTAAAAATGTGGAAAGTGAAAGTGAAAGTGATAATGAAAATGACAATGAGGCGCCATTAACTGTTACAATTGCAAAACAAAATCCATGGGAAAACTAATGCATATTTATACCTAAGTAATATATATATATATATATATATATATATATATATATAGATATATATATATATATATATATATATATATATATATATATATATATATATATATATATATATATATATATATATATTTTAACTGTGTTGTATACGGACCAACCATTATGTATCAGGTACTATAGACAAGTACCAAAGATAATTTTTTGTTTCGCGTTGTGACATAAAATATATTAGGATCTCAGGTACAGATTTATATTTATAATTTCATTTCTTGTGTTCAAGATTTGATTATTTTGCTCTGTAAGTTTGAAGTGTATCCTTGATTATAACGGATTACGAACACGCAAGTATATGGGGTTTACAGGTTCTGATACAATAAGAAAACCGGGGGTTCGCGCGGTGGGAATGTGTATAATATGTATTCTTGCAGTGCCTGACTAAACTTTGAAAGATCTATTTGAAAACTTCCATCCACAACGTCGCAAACGAGATTGACAGCGATTGTTGTTGTTATGTTTACAATTCCTGGCGATATGTGTCTGCCGGCACCGAACGGGTTGTTGTTATGTTTTAGTATAGAAGTATAGACGGTGGTGGGGATAATTTTCTCCATGAATCACATATTCTTTTAAAGTGTTCATCAATAATATCTTTAACTGATTCCCTTAACTCAGACGAGTCAAAGCCGGGAATGATAAATGTTAGTAATTGTTCTTGCGTAATTCCAAAATATTTTAGAAACACTGTTGTAAAAAAACGATTGATTGGAATACGTTGAATTGGATTGTCTTCATTAAGTTATTTTTATCTCTATAAAATGAATTTTGAATTGGTGATGGTAGTTTTCATCTTTGATCTCTGTTAATAAAAACATTATTCATGAACTCTAGGTCTGAAGCAACTTGATTCAAATCTTGTATAGATTCAATTATTTGATTTTTTAAATCATCATTGTAAGAAACATTAATACTTAAAAGTAAATTAGTAGATTTTTAAATACACGTTCATGTACAGATTTAATCGTATTAATTAATTTATTAGATCAAGATCTAGTGTTGCTATTCTTGCATCTTTCTTCTTGCCATCAATATATTTTATAAAATATTCAAATATTCGATCTATATGATGCACAAATCAATCAGCACCAGAATATAATTTCCATGTATAAGCTTCTTCTACTTTTCGATAATTTGGAAATTGTATAAAATTTTTAACATCTGTGACGAAGTCGGATCTCTTTGGTTCTGTTGGTCCTTGATAAACTGGTGCGACTTCAGGCCATCCTAACACTGATCTGATTGAACTCTGATGGATATCTACGAGATAATCAGGGGAATTTATTTTAATTACCATTGATAGTGTTGGTTCGTAAACAGTGATAGCTATCTTTGATTTTTTCCGGTTATAGATTTTATTCTGCTTTGGAACTCGTCATTAATCTCGTTTATTTGATAACTACCCGTTGAAATTCCAACAACTTGACAATCAGGTGTTCCATCTGGTTTATTCTTATTCGCAAATACCAATGAATTATTTGCTGGTAATCCACCGAATGGTTTTGATCTGATATTTGGCCAGTTGTTATAAACGCGCAGTTGAGCCAATGCAATTTCTTTTGCTGGAATTGCAGTTGGAAAGTTAACGCTAAATTCAGGAATTGTCGAACTTACTGATATAGTAGTTTTTGAAGGAGTTGTATTAGTGGCGATCTGTTGCAATAATTCCCTTTACGATGTCAAAGACTCAGCCATTATTGTTATCTCTATTATTTAATTCTCAATCTGTCCACTATTGTCACTAGAGAATGCATAATTTTCTGTTACAAATGCTTCATCGTTTGGTTTTCATTATCGTAACGAACTCCTCATCAGATATTTTACCACCACTGATGTACAAGGAAAGATGCGAGCATAATTTAGTTTAGGCGGTTGTAGCTACATGTAATTTCATCATGTAATCGCGTAATTTATCGTTCGTGCATGTGGATATTTTCTTAGCAATAATACTGAGAATGCCTGCACATGTTGTTGTTGTACATACGACAATCGTTAAAACCGCAGGAGCAGTCATAGCTAATGTTGATAATAATAATCAGGTTCCAGCAACAACGGCAGAAACCGAGTAAACTACTACATCGATAACAACCGTGAATCTGCGATATTTTTTTACTTTCAACGTGTATTCGTCGATCATATTTTTTAGTTCAGTCTGACACTTACCCGCCTAATTATATCTGTGATTTTGAACGTCAATGGGTGACTCTGTCATTGGATTCATTATACTTATGACGTTGTGATTTAATTAAATAATTAAAATGGGAACTTTACTTACAAATTCCAGACACTACCAGTAATTAGCGGAGGACAAACTTCTATCCGACGATTCCAACGTGAACTTTTCTTAAGAATTGTTATCCAACATTACAGATACGGTTCTACACAATTTATTAGCTAATGAAGATGTTGTAAGTATGTAAAATTCTACAACATTAAACACAGACAACCTATATATACCAGCGATCTCCGCGGTGTGTTTGATGGTTTTATTTCGTTGTGTCCATGTAGCTGCGCCTGATCCGACGACGTACACGATTTTAATAATCTATTTGTGAGAAATTTTAATCAGGCTCGTCTTTTGAATATTATCCGGAATTCCACTAATAATATCGTTGAGTTTTGTGTTAATATCAGTAAGTTTTATATCAACATTTGGTGGACTTCCAAAAAATTCGTTATTAGTTTTGTTTATATTCCTACGAAAATTTAGAAACGTTTGTATGTGATTAGAAAAATCAGTTCTAAGCGCAGCAACTCCATCACTGATTGTCGTTAACGAAGTATTTATTGGATTTTCCTTATCGTCAACACATTTTTTTCCAACAGCATCACTATCTGTAGTTAGATATTTAAGATCTGTAATTTTATTTTTGTTCATAATAACGTTTCCACTGAATACACCGCCAGTCGCCTGACATAATCGTTAACTGACTTACCGGAATACTGTATTTTACCCTAATCTTAAAGTTACCATATTATCAGCAGCTGACACTTACCCTCAAATAACCACAAAGTACAAGTCTTGATCCGGTATCGACTTCTGATTCCGGAAAAAAACCGTTACGGAAGTTAAAAGTGACGGAAGTTAATATTTTATATTTAAAATTGAACTACTTGTTACAGACATCAATAATGTCTTCGTTGAATAGTTTATATTAAAGATTTCCAGCGCTTGCAGTGAAACTCGCCTTATAGTTACAGTTTAAATTTACCATTTTATAGAGATAGCTGTTACGCAAGTTAATGTCTTTAGTAAGACGTCTTTTTATATTTCATTAACTTCTTAGCAGAAAGTATCCAGCTATTTCTTTTCGACAGAACTAAGATCAGAGCTAAGGGTTTTCTATTTTTAGCTTACAAAAAACTCGAGGTATATACATAAAAAGGTTACGGAAGTTAATCTAATTATTGCGACTAGGTTTAAATCAGCATAAAACATAATCGATGTATTTATTGCTTGAGATCGTGTCTTCTTTCAATCAAGCAAATCAACAAAATATAGAAATAATGAAATATAGAGAGAAAAGCACCAACACAAAAAAGTGACAAGGATTCAAAATGTAGATGCATGCATAGCGACACATTACTTTACGAGTAAATTAAATTTTAATTTTTGGTATATTGTCACAATTAAATAGGTTTAGATATTTTTTTTTAAAATTGAAATGAAAAAAAAACGTGTTATAGTATATATCAAAAGAGAAACTAATGGTGTAATGAATTCAATAAACGTTTTACGACTGCAAATTTGTTAACGACATGAATAATCATTACTTGGTCATATTATAGTAGAATGAATGTTCTAAGGCCAGATTTATGGAGACAGTGTTAATACTGGACAATGATGATTTGTAAGAGAAAGAGAAAAGCGAATGGAGTAAGGATTTAACACAGGGGTGCTAAAACCTTTTTCGCCAAAAACCAGATTACGTTTTCTAAGACCACTTTAGGGCCCCAAAATCTAACTTCTTTAATATAATTACTGTTCACGGGCAAAAGTTCTATGTTGTTTTAATTTGCCCCGAGGGCAGGACAGAACATGTTCGCGGGCCAAATCTTACCAACGAGCCAAGGGGTTGTGCACCCCCCCACACACACACACACCCGATTTAAAATCATGATCGGAGGTCACAATTCCCGATGTTGTACACTATTTAGTATATACTCTAAGTGCCTACACTTTGCAAGAACTTAGAGCGTTTAAATCTTTGGAAAGATATCATTATTTTGTTTGTGGCTGGGTTATGGTTATGGGACGAGTCACAGTCAATGGTAGGTGTTTTGTGGATGGAAAGGTAAAACACTTCCAGAGGATAAATAACGTCTGTTTACAACAATGTGCAATTTTAGAGAAGAATGTACAATTATTTCTGGTCATGGTACATATATAGTAACTGTAGGAGAAGTCTGCTCTCACATCGAGACACTTTTGTTTGCAGCGGAGGCTGCTGTAAATATACTAAATTCTAAGACATTAACAGACGAAAATTCTTACTGATTGCCCTCTCTTGTCCATAAAGATCAGTACATGTGAACGCTTAAAAGTGGAAAGCAACTTAAATTAAGATTTTTCTTAGAACTCGAGATCAATGGTCTATTAATCAATCTACTTGGCATAAACATGAGAGATTAATAACTGCTGAAAATTCTTACTGATTACCCTCTCGTGTCCATAAAGATCAGTACATGTGAACGCTTAAAAGTGGAAAGCAGCTTAATATTATGTCAAAAGTCTATTAATCAATCTACTTGGTCTATTAATCAATCTACTTGGCATAGTCTACTTGGCATAAATATGATAGATTAATAACCGCAGATACGTTTTAATCTAAACATGTTCAAGCTATTAGCATTCCATTTCTATTCATAACTTTATTTCCTAACAAAATAATTTAAAGTACAACGACATACTTATAACTGACAAAGTTAACAATCAGTTATCCAGTTTTTACACAAATTTGGAACATAATATTCAGTAAGAATAGTAAACAATGGCCGCGAGTCTATCAGAAGAAAAAGCTACTCGTTGTAACAGAATCCACAAGTGAAGAATTGTCAGAATTATTTGCATCATTGATTTGACAGGGAATAGGCCTGTATTTTTCTCTCCTGTACCAGGGTATGAACACAAGTATAGAGGAAGTGCTTTAGGTAAAAATATATCACAAAATTCTAACTGAACTTTATCAGGAAGAATTTCTTAATGCGATAAAAGAAGATTTAAAGCAATGTTGTGAAGAAATACTTCAGACTTTGTGGATGACACCAGGAGAAAGAATCAGTATTGAGAAGGACATCAGAGGTCAAAGCAATAATAAATAGTAGTTTAATTTAAGCGCTGATAGCGAGACAGCTTCAAGTAACAAATCTGTATGCCATACATTTACCCAGAATTCAACAAAATGTCTGATTAAGCAGATTTTTTACCTATCTAAAATGGATTCGCTTAAGAACAGACAGAGTGGGGATGTAACCATGAGAATAAAAAAAAATATACATTGAACTATCAAGAAAAACCTGGAGTATTTTAGTTTGCGTGAGAGAGGACACGTCATTAATCCCTCTTATCCATTTATGGGAGTCACACCGGATTATATAGCTTCATGTAATTCTTGCACTCAAATGTTAGTGGATATTATATGACAATTTTGTGAAAAATATTCTCCTGTTGCAAATTTTATGAATTGCTTAGTGACTAAAGATTTACAACTTAAGAATAAAACAAAGCATGCCTTTTATTATCAAATACAGAGTCAATTGCTTCTGTGGGTAAAGGAATATTGGATAAAAACATGTTTGAAATGTCCTTTATCCATTATATTGAATACACATCCATTCCTGCATTATTTTAGTTTATGCAAAACTATTACTGTTATTTAAATCTGCTACAAACATCAGCTTGAATTCATTCTATAAACTAGATCATTAATAATTTAGCATATGCAATTGACTATATGGAGACACCATTATGTTCCTTGTATCAACGTTTCTGGTCACTTGCGATATGTTGGAAGTATGTATGGAACAAGAATTTAATTTCTTAGTGGAGTGATTCTACACGATAAATTACTAAGCTAGGCCAAACTGATAGTAATTTTCATCATCGGAACTTCAAAAAGACCACATGGATATATAGTCACTCTTACTAATATCTTTGATAAAATAAAACATAGCCGTCGTAAAATTTAACTGTTCTGTTTCGTGGAACTGTCACCTCTCACGTCAATGCATTTGCGTTATGATCAATAATCGTTATCGGTGATCCATATTTCATATATTACGGATTGTATAAACTCTCTCTGCTTAATTTTTCAACGTAATCGAAAATCTAAATATAATTTTCCAACTCGACAACGTCGTCGACAGACGCTCCGGTACCTCTACTCGTTTTGCCCATGTGTTCATTTTTAAGCTTCAAATCGTTTCCATGTATCGCTTT